>CATIWF010027991.1:0-21274 GCA_949630135.1 Balakata baccata
AATAATAATAATAATAAAGGTCTCCAAAGAGCTAAATCATATTCACAAGGTCTAATGAGGGGTACATGCCTACATGGATACATTTTCTGCAACAGTTGCAACAGATAACTCCAAACAGAAGTAAGAAAGTTTCTTTCTCGACCCACAATTAAATTAGAAAATTATATATTCGATTATGAGTTACAAACTGAACATCTGTTTGAAGACAAATGGGCAGATACAACCGAAACTTCAAACAAAGATAGGAAGACATTCTCTTTCTATATCCGCAATTAAATTAGAAAAACTATACATTTGCGTATGAAGTAAATATCTCTGGGGATAAGTGGCAACTAGAACAAAATTTGTTTGTAAACTAAAACAAATCGCTAAAAAAATGATGGAAATTTAATCAAAAGTTCAAAGAAATAAAAAAAATAGATGCTAAAATATGGCCTGAACATTGAATTTGTCAGATAAAACATGATTTACCTTCTCTTTTGTTACTCGCATTGGCTGTCCTGCTTGTGTTCAAGCGCCTTGTGACCTCAAATGGAGCGGGGAACGGTGATGAGTATATAGCTGCCTACGGCTAGAAGTTGAAGAATGTGAAGGACCAGAACTGTTGGTCCCCTTTGGTTTTTCTTTGATTGCATCTATTTGTTCTAATGCCTCCACAACTTCTTTCATGGAGGGACGGCTTTTGGGATCTGATTCTAGACATTTTAAAGAAAGCTGTGCTGCTAGTAACATTGCTTTTGAAGAGTATTGGCCCTCTATCCTTACATCCATGATGTTTTTCAACTTCCTTTTATGTGTGAGAATTGGCTTCAACCAATCAACCAAATTTTGCTGCCCATTTGGACGCTTTGTGTCAAGTGCCCTTAAGCCTGTCATTATTTCAAGCAGCACTACGCCAAAGCCATATACATCACTTTTAACATACAAATGACCTGATAATTATGGCAAAACGCCATGTCAGCTCGTTCATATGACTATATATGGGGTCTAAACTACATTGTAACAATAATTCGAGAAGCATTTTGCATCTCCTTTTTCTTTTCTGTCTTGTGTTATAAAAACCAATGCTTAATATATTATCACCAAGTTGTGGCAAATAGATACAAGGATTCATAATTTGCTTTTCATAGTATTACCTGTTGCAATATACTCAGGAGCAGCATAGCCATAAGTTCCCATAATTCGGGTCGTCACATGTGAGTCTCCACCTGAAGGCCCCAATTTCGCCAAGCCAAAATCTGATATTTTTGCATTGAAATTCTGTATACAGACATAAAAAGAAGTTAAAGAGAATGCACTATGACTAAAATAAGTATGCAGGTGTAAGATAAATGCAAGCTAATGGATATTAATGCCTAAGAGGAAACCTCCAAAACAGTGTTTCTTTTTCTCTAGCTGTTTAAACCTCTAAGTACAACAAAAATAATGCACTGGATTTGTTTTGGAGGCTGCAGAATTTGGCATCACTATCAGTAAAGTGCAAACATCATTTTTGAGCTTTATTATTGACTCGAAGTCTTATTAGCTTCTGCGAGAAAGAAAAAGGAAACACAGAATCTCTTGAATGACTTCCAACGAAAGGGGCTCATTTATTATCATATAGCAAGTTTATTTTACCTTCTTTAAAGTTGTATGATTATCAATAAAACATAGCATGATTCTCCAGCCAATATGTATAAAAGAAAAATGAAAAAGTTAAGTCTAAAATCAGAAATGCAACAATGCTACTAAAAGCAAAAGTGTTTTACGGTTACTAAATAGTATATTCTCTTTAGTTTTATTGTCTTTAAGAACTCAGTATCCACTAAATTTTAGCACTGAGCTCCATTTATTAGCAGACTAGCAGTTACTAATTAATATGAAGCTAACTAGAACCATAAAAGTACCATCCACATTAAGTATATCTGTTGCGTTTCTGTGACTGGTTTATTATTCTTCTTTTAGCTTTTGAAAGAAACGAAGCGAGAACTTAAACACACATACAAAAGCTCACCGCATCAAGCAATATATTTGAAGCCTTAAAATCTCTGTAAATAACTTTCTTATCCGAGGTATGAAGAAAAGCAAGACCCTGAGCTGCTCCAATGGCTATCTTGAGCCGCAAGTCCCAAGATAAGGGTTCAATTGCTGGATTTTCTGAACAGAAAACAATCCAATGATCAATAGAAGTTATCTAAGACTAAGCTAATCCTATCATTTATTTTTCTTAATTATTTTCAATCTTACTCATTCTCATCAATTCTTACTTCTGAAAAGATGATTCTCCAAGCTTCCCTTGGACATAAATTCATACACAAGGAGTAGCTCTTTATCGTCCCAACAATATCCTAACAATTTAACCAAGTTGGGATGCGATAGCCTCCCTAGAAAGTTAACCTCTGACTGCATAATCAAATATTAAAAAAAAAAAAAAAAAAAGCATATAGTTAGCATCAGTAAGAAGGACTACACGCCTCAAAGATTCAATTTTACTGAACACCGAACCTGCCCGGAAATTCAGGGAAGTACAAGATTCAAACCCCATTGTACCACTAAAAACAAATAAAATAAAAAATAAAATAAAATTTCAAACACTAAGCTAGTATCATATGCCCCATTTCCATTTGTAACTACATTTCACTGAAAACCAGTGTTGTTTTTGTATTCGATCTCAAAACTTCGTCATAGCGATAACTACATGACTACATAGGTGACCGTGACCTGGAGAGAATGGCATCTTCCTTCCTTCAATTATAACACCAACTTTATGGATGGGCCGTGAATTCGAAGATGACTATATGAACATGGCAACTTCCATCAATGATCACAGCTAGAAGGAAATTCCAGTAAATGGCAATTAAGATGTCATAGGTGGGGACACATTTCGAGAAAAATGATTGAAACCAACAGCAGAAGATGGAAAGATAACGCTTGCTTTTGTTTTCCTCTCTTTTAATGGCCACATACTAAGCAGAAACAAGAAACTGGAAAAAAAAGAGAATGATAACAACAACAACAATATAATTGAAATTGGAACAATACCTGCCACTCTTGAAACCCTTGCATACTTTCTGAGTTCAATTTCTTGATAGCAACCACCATTCCAGTCCCACTTTTGGACGGTGCAAAAGTCTTTTCATCTATCCATCCTTTGAAGACTTTACCAAAACCACCTTCACCCAACAAAGTATCTGGTCTGAAATTTCTTGTAGCACTCTTCAAATCAGCAAAGGTGAACTCTTTCATGTTTGGTACCTCCAATATTCGGCCATTTGGTGCGTCTTCGTTTGCTTCACTTACAGCAGCAGAGGATTGACTTTTCCCAACACTACTACTAGTTGCTGAGAAATCCATAGTGGTAGTGTTGTAATTAGTAGTTGATGACCCTTTTAACACCAAAAGCACCAAATTCCAGTAGATCAGCTTCAAAAGCAAGAAAATACACAGCAAATAAAACCCAAAAAGCACAAATAAGGAGAAAAGTACCTGGGGTAGGAGGATTGTTGGTGCTGATTGTGGAGCTAGGATTAGCATCATTAGAAGGAGATCCAAAGCAATTACCCATGTTGACTTTCTCTTTAAAAAAAAAAACTAAATAATCTCTCGTCTTAGATGCTGCTGATGATGTTACTACTAAGACCAAGAGAACATCTTGTTGAGGAAAAAACTAGATACGGTATTAAAACTTATAAGCAGAAACTACGAAGAAGCCAAACAAGAAGAGGAAGAGAGGGAGTAAGAAAACGTGGGTTTTGTGGCCATAAGACTATTATTATTATCTTATGGAAAAAATTAAAAAAAGAACCGTAGAGGGAATTAAATCAAATACGAAGAATTTAATAATATATGTTTAAAAATAGAGAAGTTAATTAGTATATTTAATTAAATTGAAGAATAATTATAGTAATTTATTTTTATTATTTAAAAAAATTTAACTGTCTTTTCAAAAAAAATAAAAAAACATGTCTGCATAAATTAAGAAAATAGGAAAAATATGTGTGTTTATATAATTTTGTTAAAAAATAAAAATTGTATCTTCATCCGCTCTATTTCAAACCCAAAATTAATTGATTTGAAGCATAAGGCTATCAAAATTGAAGTGTAGCAAAGCATTTGTAGCAAAAACCTATTAATATTACAATTCAAAGAGAAATGGGATGTGAAAGGAAGAACCGAGTCAATTCCGGTAAAATGCGAAGTGAGCCGATCTGAAATTTGAAGGTCAAGAACGTGCCACTCGGTTTTCAAACACCAATTCCTTAATCCACTTGAAACTTGTCAATCACTTTTTGTTGGTTGAATCATTAAATTAAATGAATCTTTATCTCATTCTCCACTTTTATTACCATATTAAGTGTATACTAATGTTTTATCATTAATTAATTACCTTTAGTTTTGACTATAGTGAATTATAATGAAATAATTACAACAAAAGAAAATTCACACATACATAATATGAGGATACGTATAAAGTGTATTGACTTTTTTTTTTTGTTTTCTGCCTAATCATAGGTGTTTTCGGGTTTTTGATATTAATTATGTTCATATTAGATGGAATTCTGAAAGTTAACAAAATATTTTTTGAAGAGTTTTAAGATAATTGTATACTAATAACTTGAATTTGAAACTTCTAATTAAAATAAAAAATATTCTTCATCTAAAACTATGGAGAGCATTGAATTTTGACAATCAAATGTCGTTGCTAAATTAAGCCAAATTTAATTAGATGGTAGTTTTGACACCCAAATACTACATTGTTAAGTTTCTTCCACTTTTTCATCTATTAATTATTATATGAGATTTGACTGTATGATATTGAAAATTATATAATTTAACTATTTATTTTATTATATTTTATTAATACATTTTTTTATTAAATTTTTTATTAGAAAAATATTAGATTATGGTAAAATGATTCTGTAAAAATTATTATTTATTTTTTAAAATTTGACCTATTATATTAGTGTCTTCTATAAATTTAATTTATTGTACAGTATCTCTAAACAGAAGAAAATATTCTTCATAACTAACAATAAATATCTTAAAATATAATAAAATGACTATATAATTTAATGAAAATAAAATTAAAAGGATAAATTATATAGTTTTTAAACCTAAATGAATACTAGCGGAGTATATCAAACCCTAATTTTCAACTAATTTAACCAAACATTAATTCATTACTTTGCCTTTTGACCAATCTACACATTTTTCATTTATTGTCAAAACCAACTTTGGATTCCTTATAAGATTGCTCTGGTGATTATGATATTGATTGATATTAACATTTGGTGTAAAATTAAATTAAGAAAATCAATGAAATTCATTTAAAAAAATCTTTTAAAATTTAATTAAGCAATAAAAAAATATGAATTACAGTTCGATATACTCATTAATTATAATATTAGTTAGAGAATAAAAATTAATCACTAAAAAAGGTGATTATACTTAGCATTGTTTTCGGAATTAATATATTTATCTTTCTTCTTATATCTATCCTTTCTCCTTTTTCAAAGATATGGATGTAATACTTCGATAAATATATTAAATTTTCAAAATAATTTTCAGCAATTCCGTGAAATTTGTTTGTATCATCAAATATAAGCTAACATTCAATTTTTATTTTTATTTTTTGAGGAAATTCAATTTGTTCAAATGGCAGAAGGATGGATGAATCTCAGAATAATTAGAAGTAGAGGAAAAATTTGTCAGAAAATTATTTTCAACATGAAAAAAACCCTTTTAATTGAAAATAATAATTATAATCATTACCCAAAGCAAATTCTAATTTTTAAGCAAAACTATTAAAATGTAAAAACCACTTGTTGACCATAGAGTTGACCTTGTACATAAAATATGTGCTTTGTGGTTGTCACGCAATTACTTAATTACTCCCCTCCAATAACGGTATATAGGACTGAAATTGTAGTGCAAGACTGGGAATTTGAGTCTTTCTCCAAAATCATTTATATAATAATTTTTTTATTTATTTAATATCAGGAATGTGCCAGTAGGACTTTGATAATTATTTTTAATAACTACAGCAATATTTAGACATGTGGGCTAACCTACAGGCAGTAGATCAGCTTTAGCCCAAGCCTTTTCCAGTACTAGCCCATATTATAACCCAAAAAAAAAAAAAAACAAAGATACTGGTTTTCCTGCTCAGGTTCATAACATCGAGTCAAATGGCATGATAAGATAATGAGTTTCCAAAGGCAACTGTTAGAATTAGAAGCACAACTGTACATATGGGGTATGAATAAACAGTGCTGTTTATGTAATTTTTGTTTTCTCCTTCCTTTCCCTTCCCTATATATGCTCTACACCACAGAAAGATTTAAAGGCCTTGGTTTCTAAGAGCTCTAGCTCTATGCCTTCTCTTGAAAACATCTTGCCTGAATCTCTTTGTCTCACTTTGTATTTCCATGAATGGTTTTCTCTCTATACTTTCCTTTTCCCTCTCCAGCATTCTTTGCCTCTTTGCCACAGCCATGGCTGCGTCCTCATTCTCTTGCTTTTGCCGTTCTGCCTCTTCCTATATGTAAATATTATTGTATCAACAATCTAGTATTTCTACATGTACTCTAATGAATTTACACATATATGTATGTAAGCAAGAATTGTTGAGCAAAGTCTATAAATATTTGTAGTGACCCTAAACTGGTAGTGTAATGTAACATGAAGAAGAGACTCAATATGGTAAAACACAGGAGACTAGAAATGACCTGGAGATTACGAATGAGACTGTCGAGGGATTTGATCTTTCTATGCGGCCAACGAGGAATACCAAATTCTCTACACTTCCTCTTCAGCACTGTGAGTCCAACTTTGAGATTTCTTGAAGCTTCCACAATTGGAAGATCAAAGTATTTAACAAGATCTTCTAAAGCAATTCTAGCTATGTCTTTGGTGGCTGCTCTTTTCTTCTTCTTTGCCGCCTCAACTGCAACTTTCCCCAACATATACAACACCTCAGTCAATGATATAGAACCCTCAATTCAAGAAAAAGCGAAGCATCAAACAAGTATATGGAGATATCAACCAAGCAAAAAGTCATTAATAAAAGACACATCCGCTTAAGAAGAAGAGAAGTCATTAACAGAATGGAACCTGGCGGACTAGATTCAACTTTTTGAATCTTCAATGGCTCAGATGTAGCAACAGAATAAGGAAGACAATTTAGATCCTGGTCTAATATATGCAGACTTCTCTTAGACGGATAGCAATCACTTCTGCCCCTTCTGCAGTTTTCCTCTGATGATAATAGTTCTTCATCTGCTGTTCTGCTGCTTAGCTTAAAAACTACTTGAAGATCATGGCTCAGAGTTGGGATCGACTGCAGCTTGGGGTTTCTGCACATGACAAGTAATCAGTAACTAAGTGTCAGATCATACATTTGGAAAAATGTCAAGCTACTCTAGGAGAGGTCTAAAACACACCCATGAGAGAAACTCAACTCTCCTGCTGCTAGTAAAGTCCAATCATCCATATAACAAAGTTGAATTCTTTGATGATCAAAAGACCTATGAATCAGGAACAATTTGCAATACCTAAAATGGTATAAACCGATTGATTGCCTCTGAAAACTGAATTGATTTTTAGTGCAATTTGTTGAAGTTAACTTGACCGAATGAGGTTTTCAGTTACTCTGAATATGCTCCAAAGTTAAGAATGTCAAAATGTACACAACTCAATTAACATGCACCAGAACATTATACTTTCTCTTGATGTCCAAGACATGAACTTTCCCACCAATATGGAGTCCAGATAGTCATGAAAGAAAGATGATGTGAACCAGTTTACTCAAGTGCATTCCTGAATACAAACTTAAATTCTCAAATAAAATAGACATGATATCTACATATAAATTCTTAAAACTTCATAAAGGAAAATGGTAAGAAACGTTAAGAATCAATGAGAACAAACCGAAAGGCAATGGCATTGCAATTTCTAGGATAGCATTTTCAGTCCTCTGAAAATTTGAAAATTCTTAGTCCCAAAATAAACCATTTCAAGCCCTTCTATCATGAACTGCAGCTATACTTTAAAAAAGAAATCAACCTAATAGGTATTTTTACTGAAATCAAGATGTGATTTTTATCACTCAGCAAGCAGAAATAAGGCTTCTAACGCAGTCTTTTTGCTTTCATATAACCAAAATCAAAATGAAATAAACCAGATAATTAAACGAGAAATGACAGCAGCGGGCCGACAATTTAGTTATGCTGCTCCATTTAGCCTCTTAGTCCCACTGTTGTATCTATGATACTATCTGTCACCAACATTCTTTTTGGATCAACATTTTATCCTCAAAACACACTTAGTCAATATAGAGATAATCAAATCAGTAAATTTATCTTTTAAAAAAGCACCTGCGTATCAAACTCTTTATGCTTACATGGTACAAGAATAAATACTCTCAAAACAAAATTTATCACTCTTAGCATATTGTAGACCAGAAAATCATATCTGACAGGAAATGTGGAAACTAAAAAAAAAAAACAAAGGATTATAGAGATTGGGAAAATGGGGTACCTAGAAATTGAGAGTAAAGAAGGAATATGGGTCAAATAAGGAGGATGATCAGAATGAAATGCAAAAGTGCAGCGCCATAAACCAATCACTTGGCCTTCAAAAAGCTCAAAAATCCGGAATTTGCCCATCCTGAGAAGTGGGTTTGCTGCCATTTCAACATATGGACCATCCGAAGAGAAAAGGAACTCTCTTTCAAATTCCTTCACCTTTCCATCCTTCAATCTGTAGACATGCACACTCCTAATCAACTCTGCAAAGCAAAGAAAACCAAACCTCAAAAACAGAGAATCAAACCCAGTTTTGGATTAAACATATCAATTTTTTTCCCTTTTTCCTTAAAGAAATTACAAATAAGGAAATGGAACAGAACATAACGTATAGCATGAAGAAAGTACCTTTGTTAATGCTGTTTTCAAAAACTAAGAGAGCAGTCAAGGAGTAAGTTAAGTCCATGATGGATAAGAAATCAAGATCAGGAAAGAAGAAGAAGAAGAAGAAAGCAATAACTAATAAAAGAAAATGAAAGTAGTAGATAGAAGGAAATAAAGGAGGCGCAATTAAGGGGCCATGTCTAATTGGCTAAAACAAGTTTGCATGATCTTTCATTCTTCGAGGTTTCTTTCAGCTGCAGTCCAGGGTCTAGCCAACCCTGATTTTAAATTCAGAGAATGGTAAAATTCATATATATTCTGATAATTTTATGGTTTGATTTATTTTTAAAATTTATAGTTTGATAATATAATTTTTTTTTATATTTATGTTTGATTTAACGATTATAATTTATAAATTTAATAATTAATTTTTAATTTTATTTTTTATTAAAATATTGATAATTTATTATTAATAAAACATATATAATCAATTCAACTATATATTTAAAAATTTTAAAAATAAAATTGGTTATTTTAAGAGTTAAAAAAAGTTAGCATATGTTATAATATTTAATTACATTGTTAAAAAATAATTTTTAATAATAATAAAAAAATAATTAGTTGAAATTAAAAGAAAAATGATTTTTACCTTTTTAGTATTAAAGATAGTTTTAAAATATTATTAATTTATTATATGCAATCTTGAAATAAAAAAACTTGGCAACAATCTTTCATTGATCAAAATCTATAGATTTTGAACTTTTTCACATGGAAATTGGAAAATCAAAAAATTTTGGTGGAAAATGAATTTTCTAAAATTCATAAATTTTGACATTTTTTAAGTAGTAAAACAATATATTTGACATAAATTTATGAATTATTTAAAATCTCTCATTTGAAATCTCTCAATTCAAACATAACCTATATTTTTCCAAGTCTCAATATATACTATATTTAAATAATATGTTACTTTCCTTTTCATCTAATTTTACACTTTTTTTTTTTAAAATCATGAACAAATTACTAATATCTTGTTTTATAAGTTAGTTTACAAGAAATAACAAATCCAATGCAGAAAATAAAAATAAACCTTTTATAGTTAGTGTATGAATCATTAATTGATAACAAAGCTCTGCATATTTAAATTTTTAAATAATTTCACATTCATTCATAAATCAAATATTTATATTCGATTGGAATGAATTACCTAAGTTTTTATATTGTTTTTGTTGTGTCCCATCAACTTCTCCTCTTAAATAGATATCAATATATTAGATACAACAAATAAACTGCAATTTAATTACTTTTATAAATGATAAGAGAATGTATATGTTCAGCTTTTAGTATATCCAATTTGCTTTAATTGCTTGACTTAGTAAAATCTTTATCATAACTTTCATTAAAAGATAATTTATTATTTAAGAGAATATATATGAATTTGCAGGGACTCTTTTAGTTAAAGCTGATAATTTTTTACACGACACGATGCAAACGCGTTTAATCTGTTTATGACACAATTATATACATTGAAAAATTTATAAAACATTTAATAAATTTTAGAAAAAAATTACTGTTTGTCTCATGTACTTTGATATAATACACTAGTACTTACTGACATTTGAAAAATATACAATTTGACATAATACACTATTACACTCCTGATATTTGAAAGTTATATTATTTACCCTCTAAAGTTTTGATATATTTTACGAGTACCTCCTGAAAGTTTGATTTATTAAACTAATACTCCCTGAGTAAAATGTAATATTTTTTTTACTAGTGTTTATATTATTTTTCAAACTTTAGAGAATATTAGTGTATTATATCAAACTATAGGGGACAAATTGTATAGTTTTTAAATCTCAGAGAAATACTAGTGTATTATGTCAAACTACATGGAACAGATAGAAATTTTTTCTAAATTCTATACAATACGAAACAATAAGTTTAAATGATTATACAACATGAAACAATATGTTTAAGTGATTATACGATACGAAAAGACATATTTAAATGACACACATATATATTTAAGTATATAAATTTATAAACGGTTAAACGATTGTACGATATGAAAACGATACGTTTAAATAACACAGATAGTGACACGACATATTTATACATGACACGATACGAATTATTAGTTTTACTTCCAGCTTAACCAGAATTTTTAAGTTTTTATTCTGGATATACATCTATTTTAAAACTCTTAAGTAATTATATACATTTTAAAATATATAAAATATTTAATCACTTTTAGAAAAAAATGCTATTTGTCTCATGTAGTTTGATATAATACACTAGTACCTCATGAAATTTGAAAAATATATGATTTGGTTCCTATAATTTGACATAATACACTATTACACTCATGAAGTTTGAAAATTATATTATTTATCATCTAAAGTTTTGACATATTCCACTAATACCTCCTTACAAGTTTAATTTATTAGACTGCAAAATAGAATATTTTTTTTACTAGTGTTTTATATTATTTTTCAAATCTTAGAGGATATTAGTGTATTATGTCAAATTACATGGGGCAAATCGTATATTTTTCAAACCTTGGAGATGTACTAATGTATTATGTCAAACTACGGGGGGCAAATCGTATATTTTTTAAATTTTAGGGAAATATTAGTGTATTATGTCAAACTATACAGGACAAAATAGTATTTTTTTCTAAATTCTATACAACACGAAACGACAAGTTTAAACGATTATACGATAAGAAACGATACGCTTAAACGATTATATGACATAAAAAGACATGTTTAAATGACACATATATACATTTAAGTATATAAATTTATAAACGGTTAAATGAATGCACAACACGAAAACAATACGATTAAATGATACGAATAGTGACACAATATGTTTATACACGACACGACATGAATTGTCAACTTTACTTTCAGCTTAATCAGAGTTTTTAAGTTCAAATTTTGGATATGTATCCATTTTAAGATTCTTGAGAAAGTGATTTACCGTCTTTCCAAATTTTACTTGTTATGCTAAAAGGATTAGTCGAAATAATTTAATACCATAATCGAGGACAAAAAAAAGATAATTATTTTATTATATATAATACCATTATTTTCTTTTATTATAATATAGATACTAGTAGAGGTAAGACTTTTAAGTCAGGAGCCAGAAAACTAAATGAGAGAATGTAAAAATAAACTTATAATATTTTTTAGGGAACAAATTTTAAAAAATAATATAAATTTTTATATTATTACATATATTTTAAAAAAATTAACAAATATAATTATCTACCTTCAACTGAATGTAGCTCTGTTGCCGAATATAGAGTACAGCGATCAACATAGATAAGACAATTATAATACTTAGAAAGAATGCATTACCAAATAATAATATTAGAAAGAGTGATACTAATAATTTCTTATATAATTTTTAACATATATTTTAATATAAAATATTAATATTTTTATAATAAAATTTGGTATTTTATAAAAAAAAAAATTGTCATTTTTACTTTAAAAATATATTATAGAAAAAAGCACTCTTCTATTAGAAGATTAAGAAGAGTGAGTTAGGTTTGGAGGCGTTGTAGTAAAGAATCCTAGGTTTTAAAAATGTTTGTCGGTTAGCACCTTAAACCATGCAAATTCTCACTCTTATCCTTTGGACTTTACTTACCTAACAAATTGACCATAACCTCCATGGCAGGCAGAATACCAATGACGCCAGTAGATTGTATTTTGACCATAATAACCTCATGTAGCCCACTAAACTGAAGATACTATTGGGAATTTGAAATTGAAAGAGAAGATATTTGGGTCAAAGAAAGGAGAAGTGTTGGCTCACGAAAGCCTTACCAGCAACCTAGGCCGCATGTACGAGAAGGGGCAGAAGGAGTTAAGGAAAAAGAAACATAAGAGCATCATTATCCTGTAATTGATTTGCAATTGCAAAGTGTGGTCGTGCACGTCAGCAAAATTTTGGACTTTTTACTTATATATATTAAAAAAATAAAAAAATTATGGAAATATATCTAAGGAAAATATATCTTTCTATATGCGTCGATTTATGCCAACTCGAGGTTAAACTGTACAAAATTACTATTTAAAGTGGTGATATGTAGTAAACAGTAAAATCATTATTATAACTTGCGATTATACTATAGGAATCATATCATTTCAGTATGTATATTGCCAGTTTAATAAGTGATTTATATAAAATATTAGTCTGATTAGCGATTTATTGACCTTCACAGCCACTCTAGATCTATTATGGCTGGCTATCCAGAACTACCAATAAGAATTATAAGTGATGAAGGTAAAAAGGAGAATTGAAATTGGCACTTAAAACTATTGATAGAGGAATTGCTTGTGAAAATTTTGATTGCAAAAAGATAAGTCACATAGCACTGATCTAAGGTTTCAAGTTAAAATACTTAACTACATCTCTATCCCACGGATGCCATTAATAGTTCAAGTTCCTAATCTCCGTCTGCAATTAAAACATATAACATGATATAAACAAATATCCAACAAAATTCAGGATATGAACTCAAAATTCAGAAAAACAAAAACAAAAAAAAAAAGAAAAAGAAATGAAAAATCAAACATTTGGAAAGAATTGAGATGAAACGTTTGGGATTGTGCAATGAAGGAAACAGTCATATTTGATTGAGTTGACCCTTTATAAAAAAATTATGGTTTTTGAGGAATAAAGAGAGATGATGAAGAAAAGATAGAAAGATAGAAGAAATCACAATGGAAAAAACGCAATTTTGAGAGAACATAGATAAAAAAAAAGGTTTCTGGAATGAAGATTTGGGTGCTTTGTATTTATTTTATTCTAATATCTAGTTATAACATCCATAAATCGCTGGTCATAATAGCGTTTTGTACCTACCATTCCCACATTTTAGAGATTGAGTGATTCAGAAATACGATTTTTATACATAGTGATTTTATTGTTCACCATAAATCACCACTTTGAGTAGCAATTTTGTGTAACTTGACCTCCCGCCGGCACAAATCGACAATATAAGAAAATATGTTTTCCTTCGACATATTTCCGCAATTTTTTATTTTTTTAACCATATTTTTAAATTCATTTTATTTTTGCAATTGATATTAATTTTAATTTATAGAGCTCAATTAATATTTTTATATATTATAATTAAAAATATTGTAAAATAATAAAAGTGCGATCCATTTAAATTTTTTATTTAAATGATTTTTTTTTTTTTCATTTGTTATAAGCTTATAAATTCTTTCTCTTTTATGCAAGTTCCACGTGGCCGCTTCATTTTATAATTTTCATTTGCAATAGGAAGATATGCTCTTAGAAAGAAATTTGCGAGAAAGCCATCTGACTTCCTCGATTGATGAGCATGGACCGTTGGATTTCCTACGGCGCATTCTTGAAAATGCTTTCCCACCTTTATCAGCTTGAGTTGCAGATTGTTATTCAACAACAGTTATTCTGCCTCGATTTTGACTGAAAATTTAGTTTTGGATCCAAAAGGTCCAAAGTCTTAATAAATCCCATAGTACAATTAATTTATCATTAGATTCATTTTCACCTCTCCTAGAGTTAAATTTTCATATTAACGCAAAAGGAAAATTAATTTAAAGGCAAATATGACTAAATCTAAAAAAAAAAACATGATTATAGAAACCTCAGAAATACAAAATTGTGTAAATGTGTGATAAGTTCACGAAAAGTTAAGTATTAATCAACATCTTTTTTTTCTTTTGAAAACAAAGGTTTGACGTCTCATTAAAAACTTGTTTCATAAAATAGAATAATCAAATTTATGCGGTAAATTAAAAAAAAAAAATCGATATCTGAATAATAATTGTAAACATTTACCTTTCCAAGGAGAAGGAAGAAATCTAGTGCTGCTATATTCGTTACCTATTTTATAAAGCACGGAGACCGATTGCATTCAGCCAAAAGAAAATATCTGAGCAAAGGAAACACGAGAGATTTCAGAGCGACAAGAAACAGTGTCCTTGAATAAGGCAAAAGGAATTATTTCTATCTTTATAGCCAGATATTCTTGCTTTCTTATATATAGAGTTAGACTGAGTAGGTATTATAGACACACTCCAAGATCCATAATGACAAAGCCAGGGATAATTATGTAAATGGTACCAAAATTTATCATCTAGTTGCAAAACGGTATCATAACATAACTTTAGTTTGTTACAATTTGGTACCAAAACTTTCATAAATGTTGAAATCTGATACTCAAATCAAAATTTCAGTCAAACAAATGATGTGTCAGCACATCGGTATACCACATCTGCAGATCAATATGACGCGTCGGCTAATCAACATGCCATGTTAACTTTTTAACTAGAATTTTAATTTGGATACCAATACCAAATTACAACATTTGTGCAAATTTTGGTATCAAACTACAATAAATCAAAGTTTTAATATCATTTTGCAACTAAGTAGTAAGTTTTGGTACCAATAATATTTTTAACCCGATAAGCCATAACCAAAATCTTAAGACATTTAAATGAATGTACATTTAAGCATTAGCCAACTAAATGATGAGGGGAAGAAATTAACAGATCTTCGGAAAATAAAGATTAAACAATTTGTGTTTTTGAAATATGTTATCTTAATGTTCTAGATCAGATCTTTTCTGCTTCACAACAAAAATGAAGGTGACACAATACAATGACTTACATTCATTAGAAAAAAAAAAAAAAAAACTTTGGAATTTTTCATCCTAAATCCAGTGAATGCATCTCATTATGTCTAAGCAATTGTTCTAGAGAGTAATGGAAAATGATCAGACGCTCCACCACCACAATCAAAGTGGAAAGTCGAGGAAAGCACCTCTAGGTCTCGAAGGTAAGCCCATCATCATGCTCAGAATTCTCTGGAGAGTTTGTTTCCGGGAAAAACTCTTCATTTGGATACATCTTTTGAAACAACTACAAAGTACGCAAAAGCACCAAATTCTTGTCAGCAAAGGGGAAAAAGAAAAAGATTACCCTTGTAGTTGCAATAAATGATATATATTATTCCCTTTGTCCCACGATATAGGCCTACCTTTATTTTCACACAGATTAAGATTTAGTTAATATAGTTGGAAAAATCATAATCTATATTTATTGATAACAAGGCACAAATTGGAGCATATTACAATATTAACAAATCATTTATTCTAATAGAAAAGAAAGTACACTATAATTTGGGACAGATGAAAAAGGAAAGCAGGCCAATCTTTGCGCCCTGCGGAATGGAGTAAATAATATGGGGAAAAAAAAAACCCTATTGTAGTCATGCATATAAGACAACCTCTTTTCAGTTTCAATCAATTCATTAACTTCCCTCTTGAGCAAATTATTAAAAGAGATATAACCATATATAAAAATCGATTTTATATTATTTATTTTTTTCTATTATTATTATTATTATCTATTATTTTATTATTCTATATTTCACTACACAAGGAGCAAGACCAAATGAACGTTCATTCGCTGTCTGTCATATATATAAGTTGTGTACTGGGAGACATTGGGCAATAATATATAAAATCATGGATTTCTGCACAATGAGACCTTATACATCATAAAAGTGAAACAGGAAACAAATACCTTCATGGTTGAATCTATAACATCACCGTAATCCAGATTCCCATCGGGCATAGCAGTGGAGTAGACAGAATTAAATTGACCCTGACAATATAGAATGAATCCCTTATCAACTTCAATGCTTCCATATCTATAGTCTCTTTCCCGGCTTCAATATTGATATTTAGCTGGATTATATACGTGTACATTGTACATTCTCAAAGTTCAATTGGTAAGAAATGATGTAGTCTGTACAAGTTTCCCCTTGATCCTCAAACCATCTTTTAAGTATTAGTGTATTACTTAACCAACTAGTGATCAATACAAAACAGCAAGAATCTCCGAATCTAAGAGATTTTATCAAAGAAAAAGAAAACATTCCTTATTCCCCACCCAAATAAAAAGTAAAGATTAAAGATGGTAAAATAAATATATGGTAAACAGTCTTGAATTGGATTACATTGTAGAACCTAGGACGCTAAGCCAGCAAAGATTTGCACATTACTTAAATACTCAAGGAGTCAAGGCAAGCATTTCAAACACAATCAACTTAAATCTGTCATGCATAAAACTTAATAAAATTGAAGCAATTCTTTTCATACAGATTAGAAATGATTTATGATTGTCTGAGAACAAATTGAGCAAATTAAGATGCGTGAGAGGCCAGTCTCACTTAAGAGTTACGGACTTAATATAACCCAGGAGGAGGCAAACGTGAATCTGGGGACTTTAGAGATAAAGCAGCAGATAATAGAATTTACAGAAGACTAAAGCAGCTGTGTTAGTGTTGTGGATAATGGAACCACAAATGGTTCTGGAAATGAAAATAGTATAATGGAATAGGAAGAAAGCCCCCACCATGTTTTTTTTAATGTTCCACAACAAGATTAAAAAATGATAATAATGCAAGTCAAAGATTCAATAAATACCTAAAAGAACATATTATTATTTAAATTTGACTCAAAAAACTTGTTGGACAAATTATTTCTCGGTAATTTTAACATAGCAAAATTAATCACAAACACCATTAAATAATTTATTCCAGGTAAATATCTCAAAAATTGAATTAAATATTTATGCAAGGTACATCTAATCATTTAGTAAAATCGTGATGAATGTTATTTTAAAAATTCCGCAAGATGACAACAAATATCATGTCAAAAGAAAAATTAAACCAAGAGAAGTCAAGATAAGAAGCTCACTGTAGTCATCTCCTGAATATACAATGCATTCCACAATAATTTGGGTTTTAATTCTGTATTCCCAGTTTGATCTATGGAACTAATATCAGCATCTGCAGAATCGCAACAACTGAGAAGGGAATCCATGACAGCCTTTAGTAACTTCTTTCCCTGTTGTACATCATCGCACAAAGCCGATAGATACAGCACAAACCTGAACAGAAACAAACAAAGAAAAGAAAGGATGTAAAAGGAATAGGATGTTGTAAATTATGGTACAACTTTATTGAAAAGATGAGAGGGTGGGGAGAGGAATTGGTTTATAGCAAAAATAACAGTGGATCTCTGATGAATCCAGGCTCTGTTCTTAGTATATTAACTTCAGGGCAAATAACCAAAAATAATTTTGTTGACTACCAATGAGTGTAGATTCCACTCCCTTATCAGGCCCAATGGTCATATCAAGGTTCTGGAAGAAATAAATTAGGCATATTCAACAAGCTTTTGGATGAAGTGGAGCACTCAAGAGAGTCATGAGTAGGATCCAGTATCATGACGATTTTCTAGAAAGAGTAAAAGCAACTTGGATTGAACCCCACTTTGCCGGCAGTACTTCAAACCTCATAATTAAATAAGTCTGCAACCATATCAATGCCTTAAAACTTATTTTCTCAAAAACTGATATAATAGGTTTTTTCTCAAAAGAATTATATAATGGGACTTTAAATTGAGTAAGAAAGGGGCAAAGTGTTACACTTCCATTTTCAGATTCACCTTCATTGATTCTTTAGAAATAATATGAGAATGACATGCAATTTGCAAATTTCTATGCGGAAGCTTATGCTAATGACATTTAATTATACAGCATATATAACCAGACCAGATAATCATACAAGTGCAAAGACAAAAAAAAAAGGATGCAATATGCATCTTTTTCAAGAATATGAACTTACATGCCTGGAGGACATACAGCTAAATTGTCGCCTATCTGGAGAGCCCGAATTGATGAAATCTGCTCAGTGTACAGGGCTAAGGAAAAAATAAAAAAGTTCTTTATTCTTTCTTAAAAGTTGAAGTCTCAAATTTCAAATGAAAAACTAGAAAGTGGTCTTACATCGAGGAGGAAATACAACCAAAAAATTAGATATATCTGGCTTCAAGGAGTTACTTATGATGCATATCCCCCTTGCCACCTTCTGTTTAACATCCCTCATGCTCAAAAACTGAAAGCTTTCATGCAGAGAATTTGAAAGAGAGGATGGAACTTTCAAGGATGGATCCAGAACTAGTTTCTGGCTGAATATGTCCTGACCTGATGCTAATCTTATGCCTCTGTAATCGCCACTGCCCTGAAAAAAGGCAGAAAGCAAGGAGTCAGAAACTTATACACCTCACAGGTAGTTAAAGTCACTTAAATTCCAGGCAGTAAACAAGTCATAAGAAGAGCACCTTGTCCATAAGCAAAGCAGTCACTGGCATTCTCAAAACCTGTACAACAGAAGTTTCCAGTGCAGGATAAGCTTATTAGCTTTGAAAAACTTTAATGGTAAATTCATTATTCTCCTCCTTTGGGATGGAAACAATAGGATACTATCTGCATTCATTAATACCCTTATATCCAAACATACATATAGAAAATTGATATCTACTTGACTACAGGATATTTGAAAGCAATATATTGTTTCATTGCATAAAAAGGCACTATTAGCCAAAGTTAAGAGTCCAAAGAAAAAGAAAATACTTCATATTACTACCAAGTTTAACTTACATAAATACAGCCTTTGACTGCAGCTCGGCGACAAAAGGCAGGTGGTAGTTCCCCTTGGCCATAAATAGGATAAATGAAAGCCCCTGTAGCATTTATAAATCTGAATAGGATAACCATAGTCAATAAAGAGTACAAATAACCTGATCTCACTCACCTACAAGATATTATATATGAACCCCAATGCATATATTTTTATGCTATAGTTCTCTTACAATTCACCAACAAGGCAAAAATAATATAGGTGTTATACACCATGCATTTCAACTGCAAAAAATAAAAAATGCTTGCATTTAAAATTAGAATGTAGTCCCCAATTATGAAGAAAAATAGAGTACTGACCTGCCGACTGATGATTGATACAAAGCTAAACGAGCTATTCCATCTCTCGTCTTAAATATGTTTTTACATTCCTCATTATTGTCCTGATCATAATCTGCCATGGCTATAGCATACAGAATAATCCTGCAGAAAGCAATGGGGAAAAACTTAAGTCATCAAACTAAATTATGCTGCTTATAAGGTACAGTTGAAAAGGCAAAAAACAAACAAACAATCGTCAATACATGAGAAACAAAACAGTAGTTCTATCAGACATTTAGAAACAAAACAGTAGTTCTATAAGACATTTTGAGACAAGTTAGTTGTCGTGCAGACAAATGAAGATGGAAATGGATCAAGAAAACAAACTGAAAACCTTCATTCTAGTACATGCTGTATATAAAAACATGGGTTTCAGCTTTGCAACAAACCAAAACTTCAAACACACAGAGTCTGTTTGCTCTGAGGGAATTGGGTGGAAAAGAAAAGAAAATTTACTTTCTTTTTCTCTTGCTCGGTTAGTACATGGAGAAGGGAAATCATTAAAATTAAGGAACTATTAATTCTCAATTTGCCTTCGCTGGGCAAAATCATTTTCCACCAATTTGGTGGAAAAGGAGGGAGAATCAGAATTCTTCCTTTCTCTTGCGGCATTTAGTAACCAAAGAAGTTGTGGGAGTAAGAAAAACTGCAAATTTCAGTCAAACACAAGAAAGGAGACAAAAACAGCATGCAAGTGGCAATAAACAAAAGAACTCTCACTAACAGATAGAGAAAGATGACAGCAGTCTGTACGATTTAATCTTGGGCGGCAAATTCATTTTATTCAAGAACTCAACAAACGGACTCTCCAAATCCTCCTCTGAAATTCTCCTATTCTCCGATTCCTCTTCTTCTTCCTGATTCTCATTTTCTCCATATCTATCAGAAAAAGCAGCCAAATGCCCTTGCACAAGTTTAAAAAACCTCATTAATCGATTCTTTTCCATCAAGCTCAACGTCTTCTCCTTAAATATAGCAGCCCGAGAATCGGGCACAGTGCATAGCTTCCCATTCACATCGCCCACAAAGCTCGCATCTATGCTCTTGAATTCCACATACTGACTAGCTCCAGACTTTATCATGAGATCAATGGACTTATCCGCACAAAATAAAACCCTAGGTCCCGATACGTCGAGGTTGAACTTATTAGAATGTTCTTCCAACAGTTGAGTGGAAACAGACGAGATCTCTACATCGGAATACAGAGGGCAAATGGTGAGGTTTACGACAGAGAAATAATCGCCCTCGCTTGCACCGATCGAGGATAAGGATGAGGATGAGGCCGGAGCTGGAGAAGCTGAATTGGAATTGGAATTGGAATAGAGGAAAGAGGTGAGGTCATGGATTGAAAGAGAGGAGAAATGGGAACCGTAAAAGTTGTTGTGGTCGATGTGGAGAACGGATTTTCCAGATGCACTGACTGCAGCGGCGATCACGGATTCCGCTAGGCCAGTCCCGAGGAGGACCAGGTCAAAGGTCGTTGGATCAATCGGAGGGTAA
>CATIWF010028013.1:0-14523 GCA_949630135.1 Balakata baccata
ATCTATCAAAGAATAGAGGAGAAAGTGTGTCTCAACTAGAATATGCTAGTGTGATTGGCAGTCTTATGTACTTAATGAGTTGTACAATACCAGATATTGCTTATGCAGTGAGTAAATTAAGTCGATATACGAGTAATCCAGAGCTATATCACTAGAAAGGAATTGTAAGAGTACTTAGGTACTTAAGGTCATAATTATGGACTGCATTATACCAGGTATCTAGTTGTACTAGAAGGCTACAATGATGCTAATTGGATTTCTAATATAAAAGATTCAAAATTCACTAGTGGTTATGTATTTACACTAGCTGGTGCAGCTGTGGCTTGGAAATCTTCTAAACAAATTGTTATAGCCAGATCCACAATGGAATCTGAGTTTATTGTATTAGACAAATATAATGAAGAAGCTGAATGGCTACGCCATTTCTTAGAAGATATTCTGAAATGAGAAAGTCTCGTGCCACCAATATTCATACATTGTGATAGTCAATCTGCAATTGGAAGGGCATAGAGTAACATGTATAATGGTAAGTATGGGCATATTCGTCATAGACATAATACCATTAGGCAACTACTCTCAACAGGGGTTATCACTGTTGATTATGTAAAATCAAAAGATAACATTGCGGATTAGCTAACCAAAGAGTTAAATCGAAAGCAAGTTGATAAATCATCAAGAGAAATGGAACTTAAACTCGTAAGAGAATAATAAGTCGATACAAAGGAAAACCTAATCTAGTTAACTGGAGACCCCAAGATTAAGGTTCAATAGGACAACCTAATTGTAAAGACGTGGAAAGATCACTGTGAGGGATATACCAGTGAAGATTGGAAATGAGGTTAAGCTATGCTTTTAATGATATATTTGTATAAGATATCACCTATGTGGGAGTGAAATGGGGCCGCTTCAAAGGAGAAGGTGTTAAAATTCAATTCTCCAAAAACCCTCACAGAACCAGGTAGATGTTCAGGGCCAAAATGAACATAACAATGAGAACTGAATTTTATCAAGAAAGATTCCTGTGTGGAGTATCAAATTTATTCGAGAAAACTGAACAGTTCAATGACATCATATCAACTGGACAGTGGGTAAATTAAATATACTTTCATAAGGGAAGGTTCAAAGGGTAACACCTACCTATCTTGTGCAGGTTTCGATTGTCAAATTCTATTGCGTAATAAGGCTTTGCTCATCTTACTTTTTCGCTCAATTTTATTCATATGGAGATTGTTGGAAAAATTGTAATTATGAGCCATTTTTGGAGGATAATTCTGATGGGTCCCATAACTCAATTTTGGGAAAAGGACTAGGATATGTGTTTCTTGACATGAGGACTATGAATTAATGTATTCATATTCTCAAAATGGAGAATGTGTGAATAGAAATTAAAGCTCAAAGTAAGCTCCTTGCTAAGGAGATATGAAGAGAAAAAGTGAAAGTGAAAGTTTTGTCCTATATCACTAATATGTGAAGTTGAACTTGTATTTATATATTAAGATACATTCTTACATGGGTAAGAAAGTAGCATGGAAGGCTATCTCTCGTGCACTCAGGCGCAGGAGGGTACAGATCCATGGTCTGGGATAGGCCAATACATGGGTGCGCGACCTACGTATACGAATGTCGGCTTAAAATCTCTTAGTCCAGACCAAGCCCAATTTTTACATTTTTTTTTTTGGAAATTGAAGCAACACTCCCGTGTTGATCCACACAGGTGTGACAGACTACTAGCTGTATGGATCCACAAGGCCATGCCACTAATACGCTTGTGTCGTTATGCTACAGTATATACATGGCTAATCCACACTTCTGTGTGGATCTACACGCCCATATGGATTGTGTTCCAAATTAATCTTTTGAGCTTCTTGTCTTTTGGAATTTCATTTTCTGATGTTTCAAAGATTAATTTCACCATTATTTGAGAGTTATAAAGGCATTATTGATAGCCTTTAAAAGAGATTAATCACAATTAATCTCATGTCTCCTCCATCTAGTATAAATAGGAGCTTTTTTCTTGTATTGCAAAGAAGTTTTTGAGAGTTGAGTTTGGTTTTTGTTGGCAAAGTCTCTTTCTTCCCTTTTCTTCTTCTTCTCAAGTAATAGAGAGTGTGACAAATACTTAGTTCATTGTAAGTAGGTGTTGTGTGTTCAACAACTACTTGAAATCTGTTGTATCCTAAGAGACAAATGCCAGTTATCCTAAACACCGGTGGTAGGATCCGAATTTGTCTTAAGAAAACTTGTGGAATACAGGCCTCATATGGTTTTCCATTTTTTTTTGTTTTTTTGAATATTGAATTAAAAATTTATCCTATTATTTTTCTCCTAACAGATTTATTGTTATATGTGGATGCTTAGAGTGTGTTTTGATGTTTATAGGTTATGAGATGGAATTTGAGTGAATTATACTTGATTTTTGTGCTTTGATGGAGAAAAGGAGAAAAGAATAACTACATGCCATTGGAGCGGTGTTTTCACTACGGAAGAGATGACTTTTGGGCCAATGAACAAGCTAGCATTTGTCGATTGCGAGGTGGAAGTAGCACTTGCACGCGGCAATGAAGTTCCAGTAGCACTTGAGCGACAATATCACCACTTGCACACGATGAAAACCAAGCTATGCCATGCCAATCTTTTACAGGCGTGACGATTCCAGCACCTTTTTGGTGGTGTAGTATGTTGCAGGTGCAGCAATGTTCGACTCTACATAATTCTACTTGTTGAAGAAGACCTGTTTTAACCAAATGGAGCTTGAATCTTGGGAGATCTGTCTTATTAGTTAAGGGTCTATTTTTAGAGGGTTTTAAAGAGGAAAATCATTACATTAAATTGTTAGTATTCAATTAGGATTCTTTAGAAATATATAATATTTTCTTTGAACTTAGGGTTTTCATCATCTTCTTATTGCAATTTTCCTGCAAACTTTTCAAACTTTGGTGGATGAAGAGAACTTTTAAGCTGCCTCCTTTCTCGTTTTCATAGGATTTTGCTCACTTGTGGAAACTTTTTCACCATTAGAGATTATAAGGATTGAGGCACTGAAGTGTGAAGACCTTCTACTCAAGGGGATTCATGCTTACAATTCTGGAGGTTTTAGCTTCCTTTGATTTTTATTATTCTACTAAAAATATGTTTAGCTTAGGTTTTGTCATTAATTTGATTTTAGTTATAGTCATACTTGGCTAAGCTTTTTATTAAGTATTTCGTTGTTATTTAAGATGTATGAACTTTTCCATTGATAATAAAATTTTATTTCTTCCAATATCAATTATGATTCTTTAGTTCTTGAATTGAATGTATGATTGGTCACCATTCATTTAATTGAGAGTGAATATCTTAAGATTTTGTTATTAGATGATAATTTTTAACTTAACCTAAAAATTAAATATGTATTTTACTCAAAAATACTATCTTAATAAAAAATACATATATATTAGGAAGCACAATAAAAAAATGACAAGATAATTTATATATAGTAAATAATTTTTTTTGAAAGAATTGTATATAGTAAATAATTAACAACCACATAATGTGCAAAATAATTAATGATCCAAATAATTTGGCGTGTTTTTTTAAATATAGTATGATATATATAAGAATCCAATATAATTAAAAACCATTAATATTTTTCATTAATTGTAACTTAATTACATGATAATTAAAAATAACTAAAATTAATTTGTTGAATAAGATTATTATTGTTATTATTATATAAAAATCAAATAATGATTAATGACGAGTTTCATATTTAATAATCAGGAGACAGACAAATTATCAAAAAATCAAACAGATTGTATTAGTTAATTGGATTCATTTTGTCATTTAATAATTTAATTTATTAGTGAATAATATTAATAATATATTAATTAGAAGTCTAATTCTATATAATTATGTAACTATATTTTATATATGAAAAATAAATAACTAAAATTATTAATACATAGTTAACAAAATTTTCATGTCCACAAACTTTTGTTTTTATTTTACTAAGGACAATATTTTTTATAACAAAATTTAAAAAGAATAAATAATGTAATTTTCTCTATTTTAAATGATAAATCTAAACTAAATTACAATCATGAACGTAATGTATAATATGAATTTCAAAATATTGAATACAATTCTTATAAATTATTTGGAAAGCTATAATTTTTTAATATGTTTTATATAGTTCAATAATTAATTTATTTTAATCATATATATAACGATCTAAGTTTTTAAAATTTATGTGCATAGTATGATATAATTTACTTTTATATAACTATGTATTAATAATTTTAGTTATTTATTTTTTATATATAAAACTTGATTACATAATTATAATAGAATTAGACTTCTAATTAATGTATTATTAATATTATTCATGTCCACAAATTTTTGTTTTTATTTTACTAAGGACAATATTTTTTATAACAAAATTTAAAAAGAATAAATAATATAATTTTCTCTATATTAAATGATAAATCTAAACTAAATTACAATCATACACGTAATGTATAATATGAATTTCAAAATATTGAGTGCAATTCTTATAAATTATTTGGGAAGCTATAATTTTTTTAATATGTTTTATATAGTTCAATAATTAATTTATTTTAATCATATATATAACGAGCTAAGTTTTTAAAATTTACATGCATAGTATAATATAATTTACTTTTATATAAAATATAATAATCAAATATAATTAACAACCATAAGAATTCAAATTAAATGTGACTTAATTACATAATAATTAAAAATAGCTAAAATTAATTTGTTGGACAAAATTATTTTTATGATTATTTATTTTAATAATAATGAGTTCAATTATTAAAAATCACATAAACAGGGAGAATATGCAAAATGACAGTAAAATACTTACTATCTCTATTTTGTACATAATTTTTACTAATAGATAAATTAGTAATTTGGGAAGATAAGCAAAATAACCGTAAAATACTTACTACCTCTATTTTATATATAACTCTTAATAATGTACAAATTAATAATTTTCATATGAGTTATAATACGAGTCAAATATATAATAATCATGTGCAATGCACGTTAATGATAAACTAGGAGGGACAAGTAAATTTACTAAAAAGTCAATCTAATTGTATTAGTTAATTGAGTTAATTGTGTCATTTACTAATTTAATTTATTAGTGAATAGTATTAATAATTCATTATATATAATATGATATAAGAATCAAATATAATTACCAACCATTAATATTTAAATTAAATGTGACTTAATTATATAATAATTAAAACTAGCTAAAATTAATTTACTAGATAAGATTATTATTATTATTATTATTATTTAATAATAATGAATGAAATTATTAATAGAGGGACATATATGCACTCTTATAATTTACTATGAATAAAATATCATAATAAAATGAAACAAATTAATAAAAATATATATATAAATCAAATAATAATTACTGACGAGTTCAATATTTAATAATCACATGCAAGATACGTTAATGAAAAACTAGTATACATAAAATCTGAGTAAATTTTGAAGAGAGAGTAAAAAAGGTTAGAAGCCAAAGAGAGTAAAAAAAACTTTTATGACAAAAAAGAAGTATGTGGTGGCTAGTTGTACCACTAAAGTACTTACAATAACAATGCGGAAAGTAGATAAAAGAAAAATTGAAGCATTTGAAACGTGGTGGCTAGTTATACCACTAAGATAGCAATATTACAACGGCACGGAAAGGATGAACGATAAAGAATACACAAACTTATATATATATATATAGCCAGCACCTAGTCACTCTTCAACTCATAGTTGCTTCTTAATAAATAAACAAGTTTACCTTCATGTTGAGGCAGACCTAAATTAAACAAGCCAATAAAATTGCAAACAATTAGGTGGAAGTAGGTATTTAGCGAGCCTTAAGCAAAGTTACAGTAACATCATTTACAGACTTACTAGTTCCTCCAGTGGTTGATGGGTCACTACTATTATACACTCTGTTCGTGATGAACGCTGCTTCCTTCGGCGAGGCAAGAGCTGTATCGTTACTCAGCATGAAAACCACAGCAGACATAGTTGGTCTATCCACTGCTGATTCTTGCACGCATAAAAGCCCAATTTGGATGCATCTAAGCACTTCATGTTCTGGGTATGAATCACCTAGAGATTCATCTACGATCTCTAAGGCTCTGTCTTCTCTCCACAGCTCCCAAAGCTAAGGCAACACCAACTTCTTAATTAATTATGTCATTTCATTAAGATAAGAAAAACTAAAATTAATGAATGAAGATTGTGATTGACTATCTTACATATCCAACTAAATTTGAAGATGTACTTTCATCATAGTAGCTGCTGTTTTTTCTACCAGTGATGATCTCTAATAGTAAAATCCCGAAGCTGTATACATCTGATTTTACTAAAATAGACCTTGCATTGCATACTCTGGCGACATATAACCACTGCAATACCATAATGACTAAGACATAGTTTACTATTAAAATTTTTGAGTTGCAAAGAAAAGTTTATATTCAAGTTGGTGCAAAATTAAACAAACTATAGGCAGGTATCTGGTCTTAGAGACAATTCCACATCAGAAATTTAAGAAATAGAATAATGACTTATAATTATGGTGGGATTAATTTCAAATTGATTTAAGTCATTTTGAAGCAACAATTAATCCACAATTACCAAGCTCAAACAACGGTAAATCCACAATTATTATGTCCAATTTTCTAGCCTGCATAATTCTAATATCCAATTGTATGAATAGGTCTATATTTTACTTCCTATGTCCCAACAATGCGATTTGTATTTGCTTCGGTTTGATTGACTTCAAATTTTCTAGCCATGCCAAAATCTGAAATTTTTGGATTCATAGATGCATACAGCAAGACATTGCTAGCTTTGAGATCCCTATGGATAATTTTTAATCTTGAGTCTTGATGAAGATATAAAATCCCTCGAGCAATCCCACTAATAATGTCATGCCTCATTGACCAATGTAAAAGAGATTTTTTTGCTTCGTCTGAATCAACATAACAAATAGTTGAAAATGAATAAATTCTCATATTTAAAGCAAACATCTTAGATTTTTTTTTAAATCACATATATATCTATCCATTTTACAGTACGAGACTAATCTTACTCGAAACTTAGTCACAATTATGAGCCGAGTTAACAATTTATTGCATATCAAATAAATAATTTTGTATTCATGAAGTAAGAATAATTTTTTTTTTATTCAGTTCATAAATGAAAATAAGTATGCATGTCATCTATAAGCAAGGAATTTTCACACACACACACACATATATACATATATATATATATATATATATATATCAAATCAATCTTGGATTTTGAATGAGAAATATATATTAATGAGATTAAGGACGTACCAAAAATGAAAGTGTCCAAGCTTTTATTCGGGAGGAATTCGTAGATAAGCATCTTCTCTTGATTGTGGAGGCAGTACCAAGCATACTCACAAGATTCCTACGTTGTAGTTTTGCAATTAAAGCAGCCTCATTCTTAAACTCCTCATTCCCTTGTCCAGAATACTTTGATAGCCTTTTAACTGCTATTTCCTTTCCATCAGGTAGCATACCCTGACAAATGTTATCTAATACATATAAGTTGATGTTCTTTAAGAACAAGAACTGCTGCGAACACTTACTCATGTACTTTCTATAAGATATGGTCCGAAATTAGGGCCATAATTATGCCAATTTAAAATAACTTTCTATTTGGTCATTGTTCCTATTTAATAGTGGGATTAATCTAAGCCATTGATTTTAATATTTGATGGAAATATCATATTTAAGGAGTTCTATATAAATTAGTTATCTCCCCACCTAATTAGGGTTACAACATTACAATATATTTTTCGATCAAAGTTGTACGCGGCATAAAGTTGAGGTTAAGAGAGAGAAACTAATTTTAATCTCAAGTTTCAATCAAATACTAGTACTATTTAATTCTCTTTATTATTATGATGAATTCCGCATCAAGTAAGTATTTATGTTTTGATTTATATATAATGAATTATTTATTCAATATACTATTATGAAGATTATTTGATTATATCTCCTTAAGATTTAAAGCTTACATTTGGTATGAGGGCATGAGTTTTGAATAAATAATTTGTTTGTATATTATAATTAGTATGATGGCAAAATATATATTCAATTCTGCCTTTATGTTTTGATGGATGAAAATGTTGTTAGAATATGTATTTTCATATTTATGAAATTATGTTATTGCTTTCAAGTTCTGGTCGTTTGATGTGATCCTTAACAGTATATATTTTAGCCGAATGTAAAATTTGAAAAATCGTGTTTCATATTTAAAAAAGAAAAAAATTAAGAAGGCTTTTGACATTTGGGCTGTATGCCAGAAGGTTGGACATATAATGCATTTTATATTTCTATTTGTTGTATGACATAATATTGGCCATGTGGTTCTGTGTTCATTATTTTGATAAACAATCTTGTAATGATGTAAACTTGGTCATGCTTTATGTTTATTGATTCTGCTTTGGCTTTACATTCTTTCAGTAGAATGTCTCTAATATGGCTTAATTGACTGTTTAGTTAAATTAGTTTAGTCATTTAATTAAATTGTTTCGGTCGTGGATATAAACAAATATTATAATTGGTTAGTTAGATGACATTAACGATAAAATTAATTTGTTAGTCACCAAAGTGGCCAAATTAATTTCAATGTGGTCATATAATTTATGGAATTTTATAGAATGCTATTATTTAAATTATAAAAATTTTATTAGTTGTTAGAAATTAAGGATTTACCCAAAAGTAAATCAATGTTCTATAACTAATAAATACAAAGTAGCAAATATAATATTCTCTTGTCAAATATATTGTAGATATCCAAAAATACTATGTATAGTTGGTAAGGTTTATTTAATTAACGTATAAAGTTTGGATGACATTCTAATTATGATGACGACATATGCATATATTGTTGTGTTTGTCCAAAGGAAACTTACAGTATATATTTATGTGTATAATTATCTGAATTTGTTAATTTAGTGAGCATTTATGTATTTGCAGCTGTTTTTCTTCATTTGCATGCTTTTGCTATTATTGTCTTTAATGGTTTAAACTTCACTGAATGGCATGAGCAAGTCAATTTTCATTTAGGTGTTTTGGATCTTGACTTGGCACTATTAGAGGAAAAGCCTACTGATATTACCGGTACAAGTAGTGAGGCTGAGAAGTTAAAACATAAAGTATGAGATAGATCTAACAGATTATGTGTCAGTTTCATGCGAATGACAATTGCCAACATTAAGTATACTCTTCTAGATAATGTAAAGGTTAAAAAATCCTTAAGCTTGTGGAAGAACACTTTTGTTCCTCTGATAAGTCACTTGCAGGAACACTAAATAATTTCATTGTTGATCGATGTGGTGATCAAACTGCAGTGGGCAACACTTATCAGTCAAGCTGTATACTTGAAGTTTGGGCTTTAATGACATGAACTGCTACCTCCAGGAAAATAAACCACTTTTGCTTTGATTTCAAACTGATGGAAAATGATGGAATATGTCACTCGCGTAAAGCTACCCCAAAAACAGATTTTTTTCTGAAATTGTCATTGATAGGACTGGTGTCTGTATGTCCACTCTTATCCATTTATGGCATATGTAAAAAAAAAAAATTATATTTACTTTATTATATAAAGTAATTGTAAAAATCAAATAAAACATTAATTTAATTAGTATATGAATAATGTAATATGAGTTTAGACATGAAAATTTCTTCTTTTTTTTTTTATAAAAAGAAATTATAATGAATTATAACAAAAAAAACTCAAATTCAAAATTTCTCTCAGTATTATTTAAAATTTTCATTCATATATATTATATAGTATTATCTAACAATTCAACAAGTCCACCTAAATTAGCTGTGGGTGGGGAATGAAAGTCATGATTAAAATTATTTACGCGGCTTTGACATGTAATTATAAGCTCAATTGACTTTAAAAGCACTTGACTGGTTCAATTGGGTAAGCTTAGAAGAGTGTATTGCAAATATAAAATTCGTTAAATATGTATTATATAATTAATGCAATATTATTCAGCTCTCAATAAATTAATTAAGCGCATCTTCAAAAACATAGTGATATTTAAATAATATATATACACATATATTAGAGTTTGGCGAAATATCAATAAATTTTGATGGGATACAATTGTTTTTTTTTTCTTTATAAGAAATTAAATGTATCTTGCATACAATAAGATATTTTATATAATTGGCTATATATTGTTATGAGTTATACGTAGTGTTGAGTGTTGACCATATCAATATTAATTCTTGACTTTGGGTTATAGTTATTAGTTGCAAATGAAATTAGAAAGGTACCTATTATGCAGTCAAGAAACTATGAAGCCTCCTAATAAATATCAAATTTTAAAAATTTATATAGGCAAATCTATATTGCTAAGATAATGTGAATTGCAGAGATTTTAAATACGTAATAGCATGCAATATGGAATATCTCATCTCCCGTATTAATTTTAGAATAATATTTTTTTTTTAATTTTTAATGTAATAAGCTTTTCTTCATTTTTTTTTTTGGTCATTGAGGCTATTATATTTCTTTCTTTTTATTTCAAAGATATAAATGGTTGTTTGGTTACACCAAACTAGATTATAATATAAAAAAAAGTTAGTAGAACTAGCATTAAAAAAATAATCTAGTAGATAATGATTTTTCTTTCTTTTTATACCCTTACTTTTTTTATCAAATGACAACATAATAATAATAATAATAATAATAATAATAATAATATTATTATTATTATTATTATTATTATTATTATTAAATTATATGTAATATTATTATATAAAATATAATTATTTTATTATATTAAATTATTTAATATGTATATATATATATATATATAATAAAAGTAGACATATTTATTATTATTGGATCCCACATCGGGTGAGATTATAAAACTAATAAAATTTACAATAGCTTGAGCAATTTTCTATCTTTAAGCTAGCTTTTAGAAAGAGTTATATTCAAAGTCATTGGCTTGCAAAATTTTACATGTTATTAGAGTCTCGGTTTACGAGTAGTACGGTTTGCTATAATTTCACACTCCAAGTGACTCCCCGCTGTGTTGTACCTCCACAGCAAATATGGGCGTGAGAGGGAGGTATTAGATTCCACATCGGTGGGAGTAAAAAAATTAGGAGAGTTTATAATTGATTGGTCAATCATATACCATTGAGCTAGTTTTTGGAAAGAGTTAGGTCCAAAGTCATTGACTTATCAAATTTTATATGGTTTCAGAGTTATGGTTGTGAGCAATACAGTCTACTATACTTTTACATGCCAGATGACCTCTCGCTGTGTTGTACTCCATAACGGTCTGGGCGTGAGAGGGGTGTGTTAGATCCTACATCGGATGGGATTATAAAATTAATAGAGTTTATAATGGTTTGAACAATCATCTACCTTTAAATTAGCTTTTGAGAATAGTTAGGTTCCAAAGCCATCGACTTATCGAATCTTACAATTATATTGGAATGAAATATTTAATATAATTTTTGTAATATATATATATATATATAATTTATTTATTTATTTGTATTATGTATTTAAATATATTTTATATATAATGCTTATAATTGATTAAACATATGTTATGTTATTTTACACTTTTCAGTTACCTTTTAGCTAATTTTACCAAATATTTTTAATTAAATCAGTTATATTATCAGCTATCAGATTCTCAGCTACTAGATTATTAGTCATAACTAAATTATCATATTGAAGTTAGATTATAAGCTAACAGTTAGATTATTAGTTAATTTTACCAAGCATAACCTTAATTATCCAATCTTTGGGTATACCAATTTTCTTAGAATGCCATTTATAATTATTGTGGTATTTATCCAACATATATTAATGTGAAATAGATATGATTTATATATTTCTGACGTTCTTCTATGTTCTTATTATGATATTCTTGAACATATAAGCTATATGGGATTTTGAGGATTTTACACAAATTGTTGAAATTTAAACCTTTTTTTTTCAAAATTACGAATATTTTTTTTTTCATTTTTACCAAATGTATTTTCATTCTTACTTTTTTTTCTTCAATTTCACTTTTTTGTTTATTCTTTCTCTCCTTCTTAGCTCTATGATGTTTTCATGATGAAGAACAAGATGACGATGTCAAAGAAGCTGCTAAAGAATATTAGGACTTTTCGGTGAGATTTCGGAGTTGGTTTGAAGATATATGGTACTTGATAGTCCAAAAGCAAAGTCGTTTGGCTCATAAAAATGTTACGTAGTTTCACAATTAGAGGGGATTACTCATTACTCTAAAACAATTCTTAATTTCCTCGAAAATCTTCAAATTGGTTAGGTCAATTTTCTATTTCTTCATGTAAGTCTGGTAAAAGCCAAAGCTCTACTCTACCTTCTGATTTTTGTTGGTGAATTGAATGGAGGAGGTAATAGATGGAAAAGAAGAAATGGAAGCCAAAATTATCGAATTTGTGGATTGTGCAATTTTTAACTAATGGAAGTGATGATGTGTAGGGTTAAAGAGTGAATTGAGATATATAAGGAAGTGAGAAAAGTGATAAACCATGATTAGATAGGATTGGTTAAGGGAATTCCCAAGGTATATCCAAAGTATCCTCAAGGTATACCCGAGTTATTTCCATAGAATTTTCAAAGGTACATCTAAGGTATCCCTAAGGTATACTCAAGTATTCCTAGCAAATTCCTCCTAGGGAGTTCCTTAAGAATTTTGAAGGTATACCAAGATTATCCCCAAGGTATACTCGAGGTATTCCTAAAGATATACCCAAGAAATCCTCAAGGTACTCCCAAGAAATTCCTTATAGGGAATTCCTAAGGTATACCCAAAGTATCCCGAAGGTATTCCCGAGGTATTCTCAATGAAGTTCCAAGATATCCTCAAGGTATTCTGAAAGATAGACCAAACTGTCTGTATTGAGAATTTGTGTTGTTTTGAATTTTGATTGAATTTTGTTCTTTTTCTTCTTTTCTTTAATGATCAATTCTTTTTGTTCTAGTTTTTTTTGTTCTTTATTAGTGAAAATTGAATTAAGATATGTCACACCCCTAAAATGGGCTTAGTGGTTTACAAGGCTTAATTGAAGTATCCTTGGGGTAGTTAGCTTTTAAGTACAAAGAGATTTGAAATAAAAGTGAGTATGTTAGCTGCGACAGTGTCATAGCCGTGACTATCTAAGTCACGCTCGTAACAGTAGAGCAGCACAGGGTATAAATACTCCTCTCTCTCTTATGTTCCGGCTATACCCTCATTTTTCATCGACCTTCTAAAGAGAAACCCTAGAAACAACTCCTCTATCTAAACTCTAATCTAGCTCAAAATCATTCAAATGTGGTAGAAGATTAGCATCAAATGGGATAAAATCATCATCTGAGCATGAATTGAGGGAGAAGAAGGAAGATTATGCAAGGGAGGAAGAAAAGGGTTTTGGAAACAATCAATAAATCTAAACTTGATGAGTGGTTTAAGGGGTTTTTGAGTAAGTTTTGCACCACTTTAACCCCTTGATCTTTGATTTTGTTAGTAATACCTTCTTTTGAAAGGAAAACTGAAAATATATCATAGAAAAGGGTTACAGACGAAGTTGAGGAGGATTATAGAGGAATTTGTCAGAAAAGTGTAACACCTTATACATTTAAGATTCATATATCCTTATATTAATTTATCATGTATGACTCAAAAATAAGGCAAGAATGTGATTACAGTGAGTAAATTTTTTTTTATCGTATTTCATAATATCTCACATATGTTAATATTTCAACCATTATATCCAAATGTTTCTAATTATGAATTTAAAATTGCTTACGCATATTATTACAAACTCACTATATTTATACATATGCATACATTCACCTAGAACACAGATAATATATTTTCATGCTCGTGTGAAATGCAAGGAGAGATAGTAGGGAGGTTCGACTAGCGACCTTTGATCCATAACTTCTAATATGCACATCAAAATGAGCTATTACTCTTTCTGCTTGAAAAATGATGCAATTTGGTGAGTTGCGACTCAGTGAGAATGACCATCAAATGCTTTCTAAAGTATCAAGCAATATGTAACACCTTAAACCTATGGATATCACTTATACTTATATCATGTTGTCGTATATTGCATATAATGGAACATAGTCCTGTTTATAATGAGGGATAATTTTTTTTTTTTGGATCATATAATATTATCACTTTGCAACATTTGACAGCTAAGCATCACATATATTAAAAATTCAGACACTATGTTCAATTATTTTAGTTAGAAAGGTTAAAGCCAAATACACATTTACACATCATTGCATATTTAGCAATTTATACATATACATATACACAACCCAAAATACAAATGTCATGTTCCTATACATATGTGCAATGCAAGGAGAGAGATTGGTGAGGCTCGGCCGGTGACCTGTGATCCATGTCCTCTATATGGTATGCACCTCCAAATTGAGCTAATTACTCTTCTT
>CATIWF010028022.1:0-15090 GCA_949630135.1 Balakata baccata
GCATTTCTTGCATTTTAAGACATTGACCTGACTTTATCTAAAAATTTAAAATAGGGGCCATGGCTGTCTGTAGAAACATTTTTTTGTTCAATGAAAGTATAATTATTGACTATGAACAGCAGGGGCGGATGTACCGTGTACGTGGGGGCTGATAGGGGCCACCGCTCCCTACGTCAAACAAGCTTATGGTTGTGAAGGGATATGTCCGAAATCCCCTAATTGCGGAGAAAAATACAAAATTCTCGTCAAGGTGGGGTCCAGCCGTAGAGTTGTGTTTGGCATTTATTGGGACGAGAGTTGGAAGAATTAAGGAATATAACTATTTGAGGTCGAAGATTTTTAGGCAGCTAATATGGATGGGTTCTACTCTTTGTACCGCTTTGATCCATAAAGAGCTGCTAAGAATTTCGCCTATACATATTCCATAATATACATAAACATTTTCTTTCCTTCTATAAATGGGTAATTTGTTAACAGATTTCAACAGTGAATTACACCTCCTATTTTTCATAAAATAATTTTGAATTTGGTACGAATTAGATTATAAAATTTAAAATTTAGGGGCCATATATCATAAATGCAAGCAGACATATTGATGAACAGATAATATTAATGGAAACCTAAATTAAAAATTCTTCCATAAATTGAATCTATATATATCAAACCAGTTCTCTCATATCTATACAATATATGGCTTAGCCTTCATACTACCCATCAAAGAGTAAATTGAACAAGTGACCTCTAAATTTTAACAATGTGGCCTCATGTAACACTAAAATACCTAAATCTATCATAAATATAACTTAAAAGTCATCTTAATAGGTCATAAATAAAAATATTACCTTCATATTTTTTTACCCACATCATTTTTTTTTAATTTTCTCTCCTCATTATTTATTAAAAAAAATTAAAGAAGACAATTGGACCGAACTCGTTGAGTTCCGATCCGAACCCGCTTCAAACAGGACATTCTTTTGTATCATGTTTTATCCCACTCCAAACCAGAATTATTAATTTTGTGGGTAGAATAAGGTATATATAAATTAATTTCTGAAAATTATAAAATAAAAATATAATAGTTATTTAAAAATAAAAATATACTTTTAAAAAAATTACATAATTAACTCATTAACTAAAATAATAAATACATAAAATAATTTTAATATTAAAATAAAGTAAAAATTTTTTAGAAAATCAAAGATCAGATATCTCCATTTTATATAATGTGGGGACGGGACCAAAAAAAATTTCCCTCAGGAAATGGAGTTGGATTAGAGATAGTGCTAAAAAAGTGTTTAAATTACATTTATAATGTTAAAATTTTTCGAGCATCAAATTGTTACAAATATTAAAATTTTTAGAGCCATTGGTGCAATTTAGCCACCCATCAAAGTCTATTACATTAATTTAATTTTTCAATGCCTGTCGAAGTCTAGACTTTTGTCAATTCTATCCACAACGACTTCAGTGCAAGCGCTTAGATATTGAGGATTTTCACAATTTCTGTTTTGTGTTCTACCATAACCAAGCCTTCGAGAGAATCTTCAAAAGAAGGTCAAAAAAAAAAAAAAAAATTCTTCAAGTAGAGGACAGATGGAAATGAGCTTCTGACCTACTCACAGAATCTTTTGGAATAATTAAAATAATAAAGAATTATATCATTAATTATAAATAAAAATTTTCATTATATCTATAATTTATAAATATAAGTAATTAATTTAATATATTTTTAATATAATATATTTTATTTTGAATATATTGAATTTGAACTTATATATTTTCTTATTAAATTTTTTACAAATGATGTATTTTATTTTAATGTGGTAAATTTTCCTATTTTTGTTTTAGAAAAACTCAAAAATGAAACTATTTCAATCTGTAGCTATTTGAGCTGTCTATTAACTCCAAAATTTAAAAAATTATTAATTGTCTTTAACAGTTGAACTAAACATTCCCTTAAATTTTTATAAAAAGGTAAATAAAATTAAAAGCGGTTATTGAATTATATGAATTTTTCTGATTTAATTTAAGTTTTAGACATGGGAAGTTTCGAATTTAATTTCTGTGCAAGAAAATTACTAATGGTAGAAACAACAATAGGAGAAATAGTTAATTCAATATTCAAAAAACAAGAGAAATGGAAAATGATCTGAGGCATGTATTTTACACAGTTTCTTTAAAATAAATTCACCTCCTACTACTGGTGTTTAGGATAACTAGCATTTATCTCACAAGATATAACAAATTTAAAGTAGTTGTTGAACACACAACATTTACTTACAGCGAATTGAATATTAGTCACATTATTTATCACTTGAGAAGAAGAAAAAAAAAGAATGAAAAAGACTTTACCAATAACAATCAAACTCAACTCTCTCAAAACTTTTTTCAACACAAACCAAAAGCTCCTATTTATACTAGATGGAGGAGACATGAGATTAATTGTGATTAATCTCCTTTAAAAACTGTCAATAATGTCTTTGTAACTCTCAAATAATTGTGAAATTAATCCTTGAAATATAAGAAAATGAAATTTTAAAAGACAAAAAGTTCAAAAAACTAATTTGAAACACAATTCATACAGAACTGTTGATTTGTTATATACACTCTGCAACACAACGATGAATATTCTGTTACAACTAATGTAGAACTAAAATCGATAAATTTCATAATATATTTTTAAAAATAGAAAAACTAGCGAGTATATTAAATAAAACTTCAGAAATATATTATTAATTTATCCTATAAAGTACAAAAGAAAGAAAACAACTGTCAGCAACTTGGTAACTTTCATTTTGTCCACCTCTTTTAATTTGCTCTTTGTAGTTGGTTTTTAGTCCTTATTGTTATGTATTAATTTTAAAAAGAAATAACATATAATTCACATTGCTATTTTTTCACTTCATATGCTATACACATCGTTTAATTTCATTTTTTTTAGACATGTAAATGGTAAGTGGTGGGGAAAATTTTTTTTCTTTTTATTTTTGAAATTAATAGATGGTAATGCGAATAAAAAAATGTGTTATGAGAGCAAGATGAATAAAAAAAACAATTTTAGAAGATAAAATTGCGAGAGTGATCAATTATAGGGATATGTGTATGTATTATGTTAAAAGAAAAAAAAATGGCAGGAAAGAAACTTTTGTATCTGATTGCAAATTCGCCATTAGAATCCAAGGCACAATAGCAACATTAGAAAAACTGTCATATTGTTGGATGGCAGCGGAAGTATTTAATTATTTGGATTAAGGAGAGCTCTTGATCTCGGTCAAAATTATAGATTTCAAACTCTTTTTTCATTGTAGGCTTTTAGATAAAATTTTCATTTCAATTTCACAAATTCTTCATTACCTAGAAGGATGCCTTGTGTTTTAATTGCTTCAGGAAATGGCAGAAAATGCTTCCACAGTATTTAGTGTTCATGTACATGAGCATGGTGAGTGTTTACTTCTGTGTGAGAGTTGCAATTATTGTTGTGTGACAGATTTGACTATTGTGTAAGCTTCTGGTGATCTAATATATTTTTAATACCCAAGAAACCAAGAAAATAATGGAGAATCTTGCATATATGATTCAAATGCTGCCTTAAGAATTGAACAGAGATCTGATGATCTAAAATCCTCAGCTTCTTGCTAAGTGGATGGTTATAGGGGAAGAAATATTCTAGCTGTTCATTTCTAAAGGTAAGGGGAAAAAATAACAAACCCTGAAAAGAGCTTTTGTTGCATTTATAAGATCAATGAAAATTTGATGCACAAAGTAGTTGGGTCTTAACCGACAAAGTTGTAACAGAGAAACTAGGGGTTCTTAACTTGTAGATATGGGTTTGTCCTTGTTTCCTTCAATGACAATTAAATATTGCTCACTGATAAATTCTTTTAAAAATTGTTCTTTCTTCATGTTGGTTACCTTCTTGGCTTAGGTGATCGGCACCCAAGCAACCTTATGCTTCACCGATATAGGTAGGCTGCGATTGGAAGAATGTTAAAGATTTTTTTAATAATGGGGACTTTATTATACATTGTTATTTACAGTGGGAAGATTCTGCACATTGACTTTGGAGACTGCTTTGAAGCTTCAATGAACGGGGAGAAGTTCCCTGAGAAGGTGAATTTCGGAGATAGTCTCACTATTTTCTTCCTTATGTTGTATGGTTCTAGTTAAGTTGAGATGTGTTAATATCTTTTAATCTTTGATGTAGATCCCCTTCCGTTTGACAAGAATGCTTGTAAAAGCTATGGAGGTTAGCGGTATAGAGGGCAATTTCCATTCCACCTGTGAAATTGTGACGCAAGTTCTTCGGACAAATAAGGATAGTTTTATGGCCATGATGGAGGTAGAATGGAAGTTGCTTGTTCCGTTTTATGCATCTCTGATCCTGGTCCACTATGAGGAACCAAGATAGATTAGAAATTGATTGCAATCTTTTCATATATCAAGGAAAATTTCTCATACATAGATCTACAGATACCTGAGTCAATAAGTGTGCAGACTGTTAACCTGCAGCAATACTGATAATATAGTGTAGAGAACAACTAGTGTCTACAATGCTCTGTGCAGCTGCTGATGAAAGCTTTTACTAATTTTACATTTTTACTTGAGAAATAGAAAGGATTAAGGTAAAGATGTCCACATGGATAGGAATGGATAGGTGGTTGTGTTTTAATGCTATAATCCATCAAAAGAGAAGACACATGCATTTTATTTACTGAAATGATAAGAACATGTACTTATTAGTGTGATCTTGGTCCTGAACTTATTTCAGGCATTTGTTCATGATCCTCTCATTAATTGGCGTCTATTCAACTTCAATGCAGTCCCCCAAATGTCATTGTTTGCAAATACTCCTACTGTTGTAAATGCTGAAGAATCTGCTCCAAGTAGAGAGGTTCCCCAACCTCAACGCGATGCTTACGAGAGGGAAATTCTTCTCGTATCACGCTATCTGAAATTTTTTAGAATGTTATGGTGATTCTGTTATATGATGCTTATATTTCTCAATTGGGTTTATGTAGGCTGTAAATCAGCTTGGTGATGCTAATGAGGTTCTTAATGAGCGAACTGTGGTTGTAGGATGAGTGATAAATTGACAGGACGTGATTTTTGACCATCATCTTCAATATCCACTAGCTATATCCAACATGCAGTAGATCACAGCTCTTTAATTTCTGGAGATGCTCGTGAAGTAGATCATGGCTTAGCTGTGAAATTGCAAGTTCAGAAGCTGATAAACCAAGCCACCTCACACGAAAATTTGTGCCAAAATTCTGTCGTGTATGATAAAACTATAAATTTTTTTTTCCTATCCCTTCTCTTTTATTTTATTCACTTTTATGTGACGATGAGTTACTTAAATCCTTGCGTCTAAATTATTCAGTATTAGCATTGATGAAATGTATCATGATCTTAGGATTTATTGATAATACAATGATATTCAATACTCGAAAATGTTGAATCAATCTATGAACACTGAAAGTCGGGTTTCTAATTGTTTCAGGTGGTGCCCTTTCTGGTGAACTGAGGCCACACATTGTATATAGCTGATTTATGGTGGGACCTGGAAAAGTGCTGGCTTCTATTCTCATAGTAATGTTTGTATATAAAGCATTTTTAATTTTAATTTTATAGAAGCAGCATGTATTCTTGTATAGTGAATGTACATCTCGTCTGAATCAGGCTTTCTATATGCCTTCCGGCTTAGATTTTTTTTTTGCATCAACCATCATTTTATCAAGAATTACCATGGATTTTTAGCGAAGGCTACATTGTGGTGAGAGAGATGAATGTCAACCACCATTAACTGTGAATGTAAAACTGGTCCTCAAAAAGCATCTACTTTAATCCTATCCTGTTATAATAAAGGGTAAAAAAGACAAGAATGAAAGAATTAAAGATCAGAAATTGAGGAAGGATGCAAGTCCGCGCTTCCACGAATTATTGAATTAGGTTCATGTCCGTGTGACCCATACAAGTGAAGTTGTAATTTTTCTCAAATTGAAGTTCCCATGGATTCATGGACACCTGGCATTTACTCGTTTCACCTAGGAACAGTTCAAATTTATCAGAGATAAAAACAGCTGAAATAGTAGCAAGAATCTGGTTAACGTATTAGTGGGTTTGAGCAACAGAAATTTCATACCATTTTAGGAAATACAGAAAGCAAATTGACTGTTCTTCAATTTCCCAGTAGATGTAGACCTGCAAGGAACTATTCATATACATTTGTATGCATATCTCCAATCATGTGAGAGATCTCTTTTTATGCTTGCTCTGCACTAGGCTCAGCAGGAAATCGGTAAAAATGTGCTCGTAATCAGGCATTTTCCCATAACCTGCCATCAATTAAAGATATGATTCAACAAAATGTGAAAAAAGACCCCCAAAAAAATGGTATGGAAAACAAGCGTCAATCATCCAAGCCATGCGTAGCATGAGATTCATGAAACTTCAACAAAAAAAAATGTATTAGAAAGAGTAAGCTGCTCTTATCAAACATGTCCTATGGCACTCCATTACACTGCACAGGCAAGTCAACAGAGAATCATATTAAAACTTTTTTTCCTCTCAAGCACATAGATACCTAGTGTCTTTAGACATTGGTTGCTTCCACATCAATTGAGGAATTCCCAGCAATTTCTCGTGCTATCCCCTTTTTATTTCTTTGCATTTCTCCCAGTATGAGCAATGTCTTCCATTTATTTAAATAGGATTGAATCAGCTGATGACATTTTAAAAGTATGCAAAAGCAGATATAAAAAGAGAGGAGAGAACGGGACAAACTTTCTGATAACTTTTTTACAGCAAAATAAACAGAGACCAGACGTAGTCCTTGTATATCTTACACTAATAAAATATAATCATACACAGAGAGAATGAAACGGAGCAGGATTGGAGTGGGGAAAAAAAGAGGCTAATAAACTTATAAATTAGAAATGCGTAAAAAACATAAAAAAAAAAAAAGGTAATTTAATTGAGATACTACACTTGCCAGGAAAGTAGTTAATGTCAATCACATAGAAGACATCTCTAGTCCCATGCTCTCGAATCATGTCTATGTTGAACAACTGGAGTCCCTAGAAAATGCATCATAATTTAATTGAGACAAACATACAACTAAAGTAAATAATGCAACAGCCATGAAAGAGCTCAAAAATGGCAGGGGGAGGAGGTTACCAGTCGGACACGAAGCTCCCATGCAAGCTTCTCCAACAAAGGACGTGGAGGAAGTTCTGCAATAAGACATCAAATTATTGTAAGAAGAGTGAGGAATAATCTACAAACAGTCAGTTTCTCTGCCATTTCTGCCATTCCTCAGCTAAATTATTGCTCTTTCCACTGAAAAATGACAGAAAAAAAGACCTGCTATGCTCAGTCAAAAAATGCTGCCTTTTAAAAATCAAAATGCAAGGGTAGAGTGATTCAACACAATTTATTTCTTGCAGTCAACATAATTAAATTTGAGTTTCATTAAAAAATGAACAAATTTATTTTAAGTTCATAGAAATATACAATTTCACAATCAATCCAAGAACTAGTACGTGATACAATATATTTCAGAGAAACATATGCATCAAGCTTTGAACTGAGGGTTTCTCAATTATATTACCACCAACAGAAGGGTCCAAATCTGCATCATCTGCAGAAGCTGCAGAAGATGATACCCTTGGAAATTGGAAAAGACCTGCTTCTTTTGCTAGCACACAGTTACTGACATTAGGCAGAGAGAAACGTCGAACAACCTTTATGGCCTCGCCAACAATATAAATCTTAAAGAGGAGTCCATCTAGAATAAGAGGTGAAAAAGATAGACTTCAGACTGCATAATATTGATGGCTAAAAGAAAATAATTTCATGCCTTTATCAAAATACTATACCATGATTGACAAACTCTTGTAGTACCAGGGGAGGTTCAAGTTCTAACAGAGAATATTGATCATATGCAAGAAATAATTCATGTGACTTGGTGGTTCCATCAACTACCAGCGGTTTTGCAACTGAAAAGAAGATACGAAAATTAAACAAAGAAGACAGATTCCACAATAAAATTAGACAAATCTACAGTATCTGAATAGCCATCACATTAACGAAAACCAATAAATTATGTCCAACTGATGGTGAAAGGACTAAAAAGAACTCATATATTAAGTATTAACCAAAGGCATAACCCTGTGAGCAATTTAACCTTATTTAATGAAATCATATCAAATCCATATGTTTTCCTACTCTTACCAATATTAGACACACAAAGGAGAGTACTAGACATTGATTACATTGCATATATGTATTGAAATTTTACCTAGTGGCAACCTTAACCCAGCTCTGGTGACTTCATGAGGAATGGATGATGGATCCTTATTGACGATCATCTGCCTTGGAACACAAACCTTACCTACGAGAGCAACATTTTGGTCAACATTACTAAAACCACTCTCTGCAATTTCAAGCAAAGCTTGGATAAAAGGAAAGAAGAGGAAAAATTAACATACAATCTGAAAAGATTATAGAAAGATTACCATGGCAGTCAGCCAGACTGAGATCAGCTACTTCCCGGAGCATGGTCTGGCGGTTATGTAAGTGTCGTATAGCATCTGGAGGATCGACGACAGTTACTTCTGGATGTTCTTTTTGGTAATCCTTCAAGAGGAAAGAATAAAAACATAATGAATAAGCCATCTGAGAAAGGGGAAAAAAATAAAAAGAAAAAAGAAGAAGAAAAGGACAAAAGATAATTCAGCCTGGCTTCCAGTTCCCAAAAATAAAGTCAGAAATTGCATTCATCTATATATTCCCTACTACATCAGTAACAGTGACGATCACACATATTGAAGCTATCTTAGTAGCCATTAAACCACCAAACATGTGATGTCTCAGACCAAAACATTTACTGTGACAAGATAAGAATCCAATTTCCAAGCATATTACATGGAGATGCAAAAAAAAGGTATACTCCAAAGAAATTAAAAATAAGCATTTATGACAGCAATTAAGTCTCCGGAACATCAACAGCCTCTTGTGACAAATATATTTAAAGGACATAAGATAAAAGGATGAGAACAAGATCAGGGCATATCCAGGCCTTAAACATCCTTAAAGGCGCAAGGAAAATAAATCTGGATCCTCCAAAGAATAAAGAACTGAGTTGCACTAAAATTGACTATCTATCTCCAAGAAATATATAAGATGCCTATTTATAAGGTGTCAAAATCCTACTGAAACTTGTATAAAAATGCTCAATTAGATATCTTAACTTCACCAGGATACATAAAATTATCAAGAACTACATTACACAAAAGTTGCATCATGACTATTATAATAATTATAATCAAACAATAAAGCTCCTGTGTGATTTTGTTCATCAATGTTTTGCATATGAACATGCAACATTTACAGGAATGCATATACAAAATTTGACCAAAAGCTACTTGCCTTAGAAGACAAACTCAAGACAATTTTATGTTATAGGCACCGGCCCAAGCTATTTAACAAAAATAGGAAATCCAATCCGCGGCATTAACTTTCCTTATCAGTTAGAAATGAGAATTTAACAAGTCATGATTTTAGGAGTGAAGACTTCTGTACTGCATGTCTGCTATGATTAGGTAAGAAAATCTAAAATCATAAATTGCATATCAGTATATTCTTACAGGATCAATTCACTAAAACAGCAAGAAAATCTAAAATCATAGTAAAAATATAGATCAGATAACAAACCTCAATAACTTCGCACCAGTCCTCTCCTGTCAGCTGCAAGGATCATAAAACTCATCAGACATTTGCTCACATGAAAAGGAAAGAATAAGCAGGAAAATTATAAGAGTAAAAAAAAAAATTGAACTATAATTTGACCAGCAGAATATAACCATTACAGTAATGACAAGAAGTAAATGCGGATAAAGAAATGAAACATACTCCTGAAAGATATTATACAAAAAACTTTTGTGCAATAGAACGATACAAACCAACACTAACCTTATGCAAAACAACATCAAAAGGACCTTGATCCGACAATGGTCTCTTTAAGTCAATGGCCACGAACAATATCCCCTTATTTCTGCACCAATAATTGAAACATTTTTGTTCATCATTATAGAAGCCTAAATAAAGAGGCAACCCTCAGGAGCAATTAGATGATCAAATGACTTTCATATAACTATTGCCGCCATTTTTAAAAATATCATTTCCTTCTACTCCCACAAGACAGAATCATTTCAACAATTAACATATCAAAGCAATGAAGCTAATTCCTTTGATGCCACTGCAGTTCACAATAATATTCTATCATGTTTCCCTTTTTTTAATTTTTTTTTTCCAAAATCAGAAGGACGCATTGCGCCATGGGCTCATTGCAAAGTAGATTCCCCTAGTCGATAAATAACCACACCCATGCCCCAATAAAATTATTAAAACAATGTTAAATTTCAAGCTCTGTATAGAATACCATCGTGGCATCGCCAGCATATGAATGCAACTTAAAACTAGACGAAGATCAAGAGTAATATTACATAAATAAGTTATAGGATGGTCAATGCTCCCATTGTTCACAGATTGGTGGTGGACCCCACATGTGGGACCCCCAATCTATAATGGGCCAGAGGCACAATTGAATTGAGCTATCCAATAACTCCTTGAAATTTAACCCTTCTGTTCATGTATTACTATGGAATTATTTATGGTATTTAACTGATCTAAAACAGCAAAGGGTAAATTTGCCAATTTGCAAGATTGGCAGGGAACAAAAGCTTAGGTTGAATCTAACAAAATTAATTAACGCAGATAATTGATCTAAAGAGATTATAGACTAGTAAAAAAAAATGACACGTGAACAAAAAATTAGACAGTATTGCATGGACTTTTTGTTTCCTCAACAAATCCAAAGAGTATATATGGAGGAATATTCCCAACAAAAATTTAAAAATAAAAATTTTTAAAAAAATATTCCAAATACCCAGGAGTGAAAGCATATCTAAAAAGTCAAGCCAAAATTGTTGCCCAAATAGTATTCCAGACGGCGATATCCACAAACCTAACAATTTATACTTTCTATTATCACAAAGACACTACATCCTTTAACTTAAGTACTCCAAACCACTGCTTTTGGCATATAGCAGAGGATAAAATTTCAAAACAAAATTAAGCTAACAATGAAAAAAAAAAGGGTACCTCTTTGCAATCCATTTAAAAAATAATAAAATAATAAAAAATAAAAGAAAATCCTAACTTGCTAAATATCAACAATTCTAAGATAACCCATTTAAGGAAATTGAAAGGCAAAATCGCACAAATGACCAAAACTTCACATCCAGAATCCAAATAATTTAGATGTTTATGCTGATGATAAAAACACCACCAAACAAGAAGTGCAAAGCAAAAAGCATCCTGATAACGCATGTATGCATATACAGAAAGAATCAAATAAACAGTGAACGAGAGCAAAGGATTGGTTTACCTTGCCAAAATTTCAAGCTTTGGCTGCAAGAAACTCTTCTTTTTCTTGGACGTCAAGGCGTAGCCAACCACAACCAGCTTCTGATACTGTTGCACCGGCGGCGACACCGTTTTGACATCCGCCACCTCTTCCTCTTCTTCGGGCGACATTTCCCCGTTAATCCTCATACCCAAACAAAACCCAGAAAACCCTCAATCCCAAAATTCAATTTTTTTGTTATACTTTTCTTTGAAAGACTAATCTTTCGTTGCAGATTGCGTATTTGATTAATCACATAAAAACCATAAAATGAAAATTCTATGAAGCAGTTCCTTTACAAGATTCTTTTCCCCTTTCTTCTCCCTCTTGGTTTCACTGCGTACTAGCGCCCAAGAGATGTGAGATATAGAGATTTTCGTTCTTGAATTAGACCATGTTTCTGATTTTCTCACTGTATATCTATATTTGCACACAAAAATCGGAATTCTACACAATATATCAATTCAATTGAACATAGAGAAACAAAGAGAGGAGGAAGAAAATTTTAATGCGGAGAGTTGAAGAAGATTTGGGTTGTATATACACATTTACACAGAAGATTTCTGCTAACAATCGCAGCAGTGGAAGAAGATTTGGAAACTTCTTCAAGATTACATTTTTACCCCTAACATTTATAAAAAATGAAATAACAATAAAATAGGAAAATTATCCAAAGTCAAAACAACTGTAAATATATATATATATATTCTCAGTTTATATATTAATAAAATAAAATTAATTATATTTATATAGGATAAAATTTTAAAAATCCGTAATGCATTCTCTTTATAATTTTAAAATAGTTATTTATCTAAAATTTAAATTTTTAATTAAAATAAAAATATTATGTGTTAACTCATTTTAATGGAATTTTAGAATTAATGAAATATGATAAATTTCCAAAATTAATGTCTAATTAACAATAATTTTCATAGGCCACTATGGCCTAAGTAGCTAATTCAAGTGGGAGTATTTGATACCCAATAAAAAAAATGCTTATCCGTACCAAGAATATACTTACTTGTGTAACCAAATATATGGAGAATATTCCTTGAGTTAGGCCAATTTTGTTCAAAAATTACCACAATCAAAATCACATAATCAACATTCAATGTTATTGAAAATTAATAATTAAAACATGTAATCAAATTTATGCTTTGAGTTAGGCCATTTGTGATTTGAAATGATATACAGAGGAAACATTTTCTTTAGAAATTAATATGGTAATTAATATTTGTTTTCTTATATATTTTATTATTATTATTGAAAAATGCCCTTTATAACAATATTTCATTTTATTGAGATTTTCCATTGTTGATCTTCTATTTTGGTAATCATTTCATCGTTATCTAAAAATTATTCTATTGATCTTTGTTTATACTTAAGGTAAATAAATTCTGTAAGATTAATATAATTCCTTTATATATATCTTTTTTTTTTGAAACTTAAAATATAGATATAAAATTAATATATTTTTAATTTTGAATCTATAATTTAATTTTTATGTAATTTGTGTGGTACATAAAAGATTTTTAGTAAAAAAAATATTGAATTTTACCAAAATTTGGCTAAATATATCATAAACTAAACTTTTTTTTTTATACATAAATTTGCATTTTCGCTCCAACCACAGTCTTACATGTTGAATTTATGTTATAACATATCATTTTTTTAATTATAATTTAATCACCCACTTACACCTTTTAATTATCTACTTAATTAGCAGCAGCTCAACCGACCTTATTAGCTTAAAGATAATATAATTATATGATACCGCATTCTGTTTGACTTGAGCAAGAATCTATTATAAATTTATATTTAATATTTTTTTTGTTTTTTGAAAAAGTTGGTGTAAATTTAACACATAAATAAATTTTTTAGCTTTTAATTTTGGTATTGGAATTAATTTATATAATTCAAAGCTTGTCAAATATAACTTTAAAAGGAGATAAAGTAATCGATCTCTCCAAAATTTTAAAATGGTTGTATTCAATAACGTTCAAACTTTTAACTCGTAAACGATAAGGTAAGCCTTAGTTATACTTAGAAGAATTTACTTGAAAATGGGTAGCAGCCACCCACAACCCTCTCATCATTGCTTTTGTTGAGAACTTGATTTTGTGCACTTCAATCCCCAGCAAATTTTTGTAGCTAATTGGTGTGTTTTTTTTTTCCCCTTCTTCAAATCCTTCAAAATTCAAATTGTGTATGGAGTCATGATTCACGTTAAAGACTGGCTGACGTCTTGTTACTTTCAGTTTCAAACTGGCATCTTATGGGTTGAATCAACGAGGACTAATGTACTCATTATTAACAACACCCCCAACAATACTAATAGTAATATATTTTTAGTGCAAACACCCCCAACAATACTAATAGTAATATATTTTTAGTGCAAGTTAAGTAAAATAGGTAGGTACATAAATAAATAAAATGCAAATATTTTTAATGTATATTGGATAAGAATTGGCACAAAAGTATTTTTCTAGATTTATTATGGGTAAAATTTGACTCTTGTAGCAACTTAGTGGTTGACTTGCTTAAATTGGTCAAAAATTACTTATTGCACTATTTTCTATTTATATTCTTGACAATATTTGATTTTGGTTCCCAAATATAAACATGTGAAAGTTTTTATAGCAAAGCCCTTTTTAGTGAGGTGGTGAAAAGAAATAGAGCTTAAAGATTATGTGGTTAAGAATTTATTAAAGTTTTGTGTTAATCAAGCTAAAATATAAAAGACTTTAATGGGCATTGAGAATTTGAAAATGATGTTTTAATTCTTGCCAAGCATGTGAAATGTGAAAAGATGAATCTACCGACATTTTCTACATGTCTTTCCTTTTTTTATAAATTACTAATTTTTAAAATAAAAATTATTTTCTTCAATGGAAATATACTATCAAAGTGGATGGTGATAATATTTTTTATTTTTTTTCTTAAGAATTTTATATGTAATATCAAATTTTAATTTTTTTTTTAAATTACCGCTATTTTATTTTTTGTTCATTTTTACCGAATTTCTTTTTTTTTTTTCATTTTTTCGCTGCGATTCTTCGAAGACATGCTTGATATGCTCACCAATCATGTGGTAGGCTTCGATCTCAGTAATTGTTGTCTTTGTAGCTCCATCAACTCTACCAGTAGCCTCATCCGTCTTGATTACCTCCGCAACCTTAACCTTACCTGTAAGTAATTTTAATTATTCACCTATTCCATGTGAGTTTTTCCATTTTCTTGATCTCACTTCTCTCAATCTTTCTCTCTTTTTTTTTTTTTTTTGCCCGATTCCGTCAAGTATTTCGAAACTGTACTCTTGCCTTGATTTGACCATAAACGACCAATTATTTCTCAAGAATCCTGATTTTTGGAGCCTTGTTTCAAAGAATCGCAGTGGAATATTGATAAAAACTACCAAAAGCGAGAGGTGACAGAGAAGAGAGACGCGTACAGCTCCGGAGTGGTGTTATTGGAATTGATCACAGGCTAACGATTCTTGCTTTTGTGAGAACAGGTATATTATACAGTGAAATGGGTTAGGGAAGCTACTTTCCCAGCATGTGCTGATGGAGAAAATGACGATTCTTGCTTTGATTTTTGTTTTTTTTTTTAAAGTAATTAAG
>CATIWF010028028.1:0-11969 GCA_949630135.1 Balakata baccata
GTTTTAGATTTGATTTGTAGGAAAATTGAAAAACATGTCAAGGCTAAATAAAATTTTAGAAAAAACTAAATAACAATCAGCCAAAATTAGAAATATTCTTAAAAGAACTGGTGATATATAAAATAAAATAATACAATAAACTATTTAAAAAATGTGAAAAAAAATTATTGCTTTTACTAAGAGATAATCTAAAGTGTTTATTTTTTAGAAGGCAAAGATAATATACTCTAAAAGTGGTTTTATTTTCAATATATTTTAGATGATTAAAGGGCTTAATAATTATTGCGTTTTATTATATTACTATTTTCCGACATGAAGATAAAAATCGCAATATATATTTTAAAAAGTTAAGAAAACTGTAAAACCCTTGGACCGATAAAAGCAGACCCTTTATATCCAAAACTACAACTTGCATATTTCAAATTGTTAAGATGCTACTGATGTTTTTAGCTTTTCTGTATGCGGATCTTACTCGAAAATGGTTCTCTATGAATGAAGTATCCTCGTTATTAGAAAAAGAAATATAAACCCCTTGCGTGAATGAAGTGTGCTCTGCGGTTCTACCGGCACGCCCGATACCAAACAGAAAAACTGCGACAATAGTTTCAATTTTTTTTTTTTTTTCTCTTTAATAAAACATGGGATGGGGTTAATAAAAATAAAAAAATAAAAAAAAATTCAACGACAATAGTGTCAAATTTACGGTCAACATTTTATAGTGAATAGCCAATGGGAAGAGGCCACATCATTGGTCGTTTCGTAGTAACCGACTGCATCGGTGATAAAACCTCAAAGCTCGAACTCCGACCAGATGGAACAAAAATAGAAACCCCGAATTGCAACGCCTTTTAGTCTCTACTTCCGTCTCCAATCCCAACTCGTTCCCTCAACTCACTCGAGTCGATTCCGCGTCCAACTCGCCATCCTCCTCATTCCTCCCCAGAGCTTCCTACCCTTTCATCATGGAAATCGCGGCGGCGCCACCGCCTAACGACACTAACGATTCCCTGGGACCGCTATCTCCATCGTCCTCGTCGTCTTCCGCGAGTTCTACCGCGTCTAATCGTGATTCAATTGGAAAGGAGGAGAGTAATGGAGCTTTATTTGTTTCGGCTGGGGCAGCGGCTTCGGCGTCGAGGTACGAGGACGATGAGGAGGAGGAGGATGTATGCCGGATCTGTAGGAACCCAGGAGATGCTGAGAATCCTTTACGGTATCCGTGTGCGTGTAGTGGAAGTATCAAGTTTGTGCACCAGGATTGCCTATTGCAGTGGTTGAATCACAGCAACGCTCGTCAATGCGAGGTACCTTTCGCTCTCTCAATCTCTTTAAATGTAGTTGGAAATTCGATAATTTGAGTTGGGATTGGTGTTGAGATGCTGAAAATTGATCGACCAAGGTTTAATTAGGGATTTAGACAATTTTTCCGATAACAAATTACATGAGCCACAAAAGAAAACATTTTGCTCATTCTTTATATGATATGCCAAGATAAGACTGTTGGAGTGAATATATTGCCTTTTCGCTGTAACTTTTAAGCTAAAGTTCATATATTTGGGATGAAAGATTTAGAAAAAAACAGATGAAGTGCATGACTTACGTTAACAAAAGGGGCTATGAATAAGTATTAAAGCCTAATGAAGCTTCTTCTTCTTTCTTCTTTCTCTCTCCTTCCCATGTTCAATATAAGCAGCATGTGAAATCCATGGTTTTAGGTGTTGAGTGAATTTGGCTTTCTGAAGTCCTCTCATATCTTTTGGAATTTATCTAGTGACTCGCGTTTCACAACAATGTAGTCCCTTGCTCTTGCAATCCAAATTATTTATTTTCTTTTGGGTTATATATGTACTTTTTCTAATTGATTTTCTTCGTACTTGAAGGTCTGCAAGTATGCATTCTCCTTCTCTCCTGTTTATGCTGAGAATGCCCCAGCAAGGCTTCCTTTTCAGGAGTTTGTTGTTGGAATGGCAATGAAGGCCTGTCATGTTGTGCAATTCTTTTTGCGCCTTGGTTTTGTACTTTCTGTTTGGCTTCTCATTATACCCTTTATAACATTTTGGATATGGCGCTTGGCTTTTGTGAGGAGTTTTGGTGAAGCACAGAGATTATTTTTAAGTCATATTTCTACAACAGTTATTCTTACTGATTGTCTGCATGGCTTCCTACTTTCTGCTAGCATTGTTTTCATTTTTCTGGGAGCCACTTCATTAAGAGATTACTTCAGGCATTTGAGGGAGCTTGGAGGTCAGGATGCTGATAGAGAGGATGAAGGTGAGAGAAATGGTGCTCGTGCTGCAAGACGTCCACCAGGACAAGCTAATAGAAATTTTGCTGGCGAGGCAAATGCTGAAGAAGCTGGTGGAGGACAAGGAATTGCTGGTGCTGGTCAAATAATTAGAAGGAATGCAGAAAATGTTGCTGCTCGGTGGGAGATGCAGGCAGCTCGTCTGGAGGCTCATGTTGAACAAATGTTTGATGGTCTAGATGATGCTGATGGTGCGGAGGATGTACCCTTTGATGAACTTGTTGGCATGCAGGGCCCAGTTTTCCATTTAGTTGAAAATGCATTCACTGTGAGTACAAATTCTCTCCCAGTCACTTCTTTTATCTTTTATTTTTTCATTTTGTTTTCTTTGATAAATGATAAAAAATCTGTCATTTTTTGCCGACATTACATTCACTTGTGTTACTTTTTGAATCTGAATCAATATTCTGCACTTCTCCTTTTTCTATCTGTTTTGGACTATGGACAGTGTTCATTCTGATAGTTTTACCTTCTTTTTTTCAAAAACAATATTTCATGAGTTCTTTTCTCTTGGGATTGAGGTTTGTTATGCTATTCTGATGTTAAGCGAATAGTTAATTAATAGAACCTCTTCACCACATCTGTTGGGGTGTTCTTCTCATGTGGTGTTTGAATTGCTCGGCAGGTTCTGGCTAGCAACATGATATTCCTAGGTGTTGTCGTCTTTGTGCCTTTTTCATTAGGACGGATTATACTCTACTATGTATCATGGCTCTTCTCTTCTGCAAGTGGTCCATTGTTGTCAACTGTCATGCCACTTACAGATACTGCCCTATCCATAGCCAATTTTACATTGAAGAATGCTCTTACTGCTGTTACAAATTTGACATCTGAAGGCCAAGATGGTGGGCTTCTTGGCCAGGTTGCGGATATGTTAAAAGTAAATGCTAGTGGATTGAGTGACGTCTCAAAGAACATGAGCTCTCTGCTGTCAGCAGATCTCTTAAAAGGGGTTAGTTTTGGCACTTCACGACTTTCTGACGTCACAACTCTCGCAATTGGATACTTGTTTATATTTTCTCTAGTCTTTTTCTACCTTGGAATTGTTGCTTTGATTCGATACACTAAAGGTGAGCCTTTGATGTTGGGGCGGTTTTATGGTATTGCTTCTATAGCAGAAACAATTCCATCCCTTCTCAGGCAGTTCGTGGCAGCAATAAGGCATTTAATGACTATGATTAAGGTTGCATTCCTTTTGGTGATTGAACTTGGTGTATTTCCTTTGATGTGCGGTTGGTGGCTGGATGTGTGTACTATAAGGATGTTTGGGAAGTCAATGGCTCAAAGAGTTCAATTCTTTTCTGTTTCTCCTTTAGCAAGCTCGTTGGTTCATTGGATAGTAGGAATTGTGTACATGCTACAAATAAGTATCTTCGTCAGTCTTCTTCGAGGGGTATCATTCTTAGCCATGTCTAATATATTAGACAAATCCTGCAAATGTATGGTTCTAATAAATCTATAATCTCTTTCTCTCTTCCCCTTCAGGTTTTACGACATGGAGTTTTGTATTTTCTTCGAGATCCTGCAGATCCTAACTATAACCCATTTCGTGATTTGATTGATGATCCTGTGCACAAGCATGCTCGCAGAGTTCTGTTATCTGTTGCAGTTTATGGAAGTTTAATTGTGATGCTGGTATTTTTACCTGTCAAACTTGCAATGCGGGTGGCACCCTCAATATTTCCACTGGACATTTCGTAAGAATCCACTGTATTCTTGTGCAGTCTCTATGATGCTTATAATTCCCCTTTATCTGTCGTTACATTTTCTTGGTGTATCAGATCCATTCAGTGAAATTTCAGTTGACATGCATATATTTCTCCTTTTTCCCGTCTTCTTACATAAGGATGTCATATTTTCAGGGTATCAGATCCATTTACTGAAATTCCAGCTGACATGCTTCTTTTTCAAATCTGCATTCCATTTGCCATTGAGCATTTTAAGTTGCGGACCACAATCAAATCTCTACTGCGCTATTGGTTTACAGCAGTTGGGTGGGCACTTGGTTTAACAGAATTTTTGCTGCCCAGACCTGAGGACAATAGTGGCCAGGACAATGGAAATCCAGAACCAGGAAGGCAGGATAGACCTCCTGCAGTTCATCAGGACCAAGCTTTGGTGGCACTTGCTGCTGGTGATGATCCAAATGGAGGTCTTCTTGATGCTAGAAACTCTAATGCTGCTGAGGAGTACGATACTGATGAACAATCTGATTCAGAGTATGCATTAAAATATTAATTGTTTCAATTAGTCTGAATTACATCATTGTCTATTCATAACTTGCTTCTGAGGGTGTGAATTGGCATTAGTAATCTTTCAAGCTCTTTATTGCTCATTTTGTGAATACTTTGTGCTTCATATGGATTTTGTGTCGTCAAACAACACTTGAGTTTCGTTATTGCCTACTAGTAATATAATATGTTTTTAATTTCAATCTTAAGCAGCAGGAAATAAATGTTCTTGTAAAATCCTATTCTGATATATGATTGTGTACTCATCCTTGATGTTCTGCAATTGCTAATATTTTTGTTTGCACTATATTACCTTAATAACCTAGTTTGTCAACTACAACTTTCTGTTGCAATGTTATACATGATGTTGCCCTCACATCCTTATGTTGCCAAATTAGAAGAGATAATAAAAAGTTGAAGAAAAGAGAGCAAGGTTTTCAACATGTTTGATTTATTTTTTTGTTGTCCTCACGTGAAATTTTATGTTGTGTCTTGCTTCAAGATCACTACAATGCCATCTAATATTTTAAAATTCATCTTTTTAGCAGGTACAGTTTTGTTCTCCGCATTGTCCTTTTGCTTATTGTGGCTTGGATGACTCTACTTATGTTCAATTCTGCCTTAATTGTTGTACCTATATCTCTTGGGCGTGCCCTTTTCAATGCTATCCCTCTTCTCCCAATAACTCATGGTATCAAGTGCAATGGTATGTGTATGTATTGAATCTTTCTGTTTCTCTTGATGCATGATGTATGTGAATTGAGAGTGATCATTTATTTTGCTTTGTATCTTTCCTTAGATCTTTATGCTTTCATTATTGGAAGCTATGTCATTTGGACTGCTTTAGCTGGAGCTAGATATTCTATTGAGTATGTCAGAACAAATAGAGCAGCTGTTTTGCTTAGCCAAATCTGGAAATGGTGCGGCATTGTCTTGAAGAGCTCTGCACTTTTGTCAATATGGGTAAGTGGTTGTTATTTCACTTGTCAGGCCTCTTACCTGTGCAACAATGTTATAATTTCTTGCCATAGAAACTTCTAAACTTTGACTCGGAAAATTGCTCTTCTGGTGTAGATATTTGTGATTCCAGTATTGATTGGGCTGCTCTTTGAACTTTTGGTGATTGTGCCTATGCGAGTTCCTGTTGATGAAAGTCCAGTTTTCCTTCTGTATCAGGACTGGGCACTGGGACTCATCTTTCTAAAGATTTGGACCAGGCTGGTAAGCTATCAGACTTTGTGCATCTGAACTACGATGTGTACCTGAAAATTTTATTGGGTACACCACATGCATAGTATTTTTCCATTAATTGTGTTTAGTTTATAAGAATGAAATATGCTGTCACCCATGGGAGTTTATCATATTCTAGAATGGGCCAATGGTGGGAACAAAAATCCTGAACTAGTATTAAGGTCCACGAACTTTGGTTTGTGAAAGAAAGTTCAATTCTTTTAGACTTTTTAGTCATGTAGCCTTAATGAACTAAATTTTCTTATGTCAAGAATGATGTGCAGACGATTCCATTGCTTACCAGTGTTGTACTACTACCCAATTGTGATTGTGAGGTGCAAAAACACTGAGCTGAGTATAACAACTCTAGCACCACAATGTTAAATATGCCTACTTTTCAGCATGTGTTGTGCTGGTTTCTACTCTAGATTTAATTTGTGCATGAAGTTATGGACAAAATGAAGAAAATGTAATTTGAGAAGTGTATGTTTTTCTTTAAAAAAAATGTTGTAATTTATTATTATTATTATTTTTTTGGGTGGTTGAACAGGTTATGTTGGATCATATGATGCCACTGGTGGATGAAAGTTGGCGTGTAAAATTTGAAAGGGTGAGAGAAGATGGTTTTTCAAGGTTGCAGGGTCTTTGGGTCCTTCGAGAGATTGTGTTCCCTATAATAATGAAGCTGCTGACAGCCCTGTGTGTACCTTATGTTTTGGCAAGAGGCGTGTTTCCTGTGCTTGGGTACCCATTAGTTGTAAACTCAGCTGTATATCGATTTGCTTGGCTGGGATGTCTCTGCTTCAGCCTATTGTGCTTTTGTGCTAAGAGATTCCATGTTTGGTTCACCAACCTCCACAACTCCATACGTGATGATCGCTATCTTATTGGACGGAAGCTTCATAATTATAGAGAAGATACAGAGGAGAAGCAAAACGATGTTGGGAATTCCTCTGAAGTAGAAAGTTCGAATATGCCACATGCTGATTTGATTCGAAATGATCGGGAAGTTGATGTAGGGTTGAGGTTGAGGCACATTAATCAGCAGGCAGCTTAATCGACAAGGCAGGAGTGTAGAAGTTCTAATCTCAATTTGAGGCTGCAACCACTCATAACTGTTAATAATAGGATTTAGCATTGAAAGACTTACAGCATGTGCTTATGGATTCCTTACAGCATGTGTTCATGAATTCCTAGCCCGGTTTCGTTTTTCTTTTGGTTTTTTTACTCATATTCTGGTATTTTTGTGCATATTATATATGTTAAATTAGTAGTTAGAAACATAGAACAGACATCATTATACCTCGCTGGTAAGAAAATAGACTATTGCAAGTTATTCTCTTTTAGTTACCTTGAAGAATGTACAAAACTACAAATGCTTCTACGTATATCCATGTTAGTTAACTAACTTTGGTGGTCTGTGAGAGGTGGGGTAGGCTTGGGTTTTGATTGCAGCCACTAATTGCAATTTTATATGGCCTGTGTCATGAATGAGGAACACGTACATCAATTAATGTGCTAGTTATGCTTGACACAGATCCCACCCATATAAAGTTAATGGTGCTTATAAAATATGCACTAAACATAAAAAATATGCACTAAACATAATAATTATGCTATCATGTTAGACTTTTATGCAATGAATTAGGTTGATGACTTTGCTTAATTGCTAAAATATGCCATATTTTGACATTTTAAAGGTTTGATTTCGCTGTTGATAGTGTGTTTCATATGTGGATTGAGAATTGAAGGTACAAAGAGAAAAACTTTATAGTTAAATATGTTGAAAAGATGACAAGTTGCGAAGAGGATGGAAATTGGCAAGTGGACAGCTGAATGGTTTTTTGTGCTGTAAATGTTAAAACTGAGGATTTTTTTTTTTCCTCTGTTATGAACTGAAGTTCAAAACATGGTGATTATTATTGTGAAGTGCACAGTTGAGGCTGAAAACAATGTTTAGTGGCCAAGCACTGGATAGCACTTTGGGCAAAGAAAAATTCATTTAGGCTTTTCATAGATTTTAAAATTTATGAATTTTAAAGAAATTTATCGTTTGGTTTGACTATAAAATTTATAAATTGATAATGTAATTATTTTTATATTTATATTTGACTTGATACTTAAAATCTACGAATTTAACAATTAATTTTCAATTTTATTTTTATTAAATTTTGATAATTTATTATTAATAAAGTAAATAAAATTAATTCTACTATATACTTAAAAATTTAAAATATAAAATTCATTATTTTAAGAGTTAAAAAATTAAAAAAACAACATTATTATACGTTCTAATATTTAATTATATTGTTAAAAAATATTTTTTTTATTAATAATTTAAGCATAATAATAATAATAATAAGTTAAAATTAAAAGAAAAATAATTTTTGTAAAGATAATTTTGAAATATTATTAAGAGAAAATTACTATTTACTTTATATAATATTTAGTACTTTATGAGGTTTGAGAATTATATGACTTGCCTATTTAACCTTCCAAGATTTGAAAATTATATTATTTATTTTATGTAGTTGTAAGGAAGAATATTCTCTTTTGCTCAGAGATGTGTTAGTATAATAAATCAAATTTGCAGAGAATACTAATGCAATATGTCAAAATTTCAGTTGATAAATAATATAATTTTTAAATATCATATAAGAACTATTGTATTATGTCAAACTATATGGGACAAATCCCATAATTTTCAAATCTCATAAGAATATTAGTATATTATTTCAAACTATATAGGGTAAATAATAATTTTTCCACAATTTTGGAATAAAAAAAATCTGACAATAATCTCATATTGATAAAAATCTATGGATTTTGGAATTTCTCACCTAGGAGGTTAAAAAATGAAATTTTTTTTAAAATCCATTAATTTAGATATTTTTTATAAATTTTTCATTTAAAATTTGAATAGTTAAAACTTTGAGTGGAGAAAGGCTATTTTACGTGCTTGTGTGGCCACCAGAGACATCTACTCCCCATAACCTGGGCAGACAGAAGAGTAGGATCTGTACAATATTTTTCTTTTATTTTAGTGGGCATTCAATTCTATGTTGCAAACATTTCTTCTTGAAAGCAGTGGCTTCTTCGTCTGAAAACAATGTTTATGGGATCAAATGCTCTTAATGCCATCCATCTCTCCATCTTTTCTATTAGTGCATTACTGTTACAATTATGCCAACAAACTCAGTGGGGTTGGAATTTTAGCATTATACATTTTAAAATATGATGTTTTGTAGTGGAATTAATGTAGATCCCAAGTTTGTAGCTCAAATTAACCCACTTCAAACTTGAAATATTTTAATTTTATTTTAGAGAACAAAAAGAATAAGATTAAATTAGATGGTGTGATTTTGGGATAATGTTTTCATAGACTGAGATTCACAATGAAACAGAACAATTATCCTTTAAAGTTTTTTACATAATATATTTTATTATATATATATATATATATATATATATATATATATATATATATATATATATATATATATATATATATATAAAGAAAGATAATTCCAACAACCTACATACATCACATAATCTTCAAAGAAGAACAGAAGGCAGTATGTATGAGAATCTTCAAATAGGATCAACTGCCATCCTTTCATGGGAAAATACTTATGAGGAAATTACACGCAACACCAAAATGTGAGGGGTTTTTTTTTTTTTACCGATGGTTTTACCGTATTTTTATTGACATTTTTATTATTTTCATTTTTACCTATTTTTTTCTTTTTTTTTTTTTTTTTCAAATATGAGAATAACAGTATATTTTATCTCTTTTTTTTTTTTGTTTAATTGAAAAAGAAAATTGTCATTTTTTATTTTTTTTAACATAAATTAAGAATTTCGTTAACTTTGATGACTATCATTTATCTTTATGCATGCATTTATTTATTTTTAATCATTGTATAATTAACTTAATTAGCAAAAGAAGTATGTAAAGTTCTACCAAAGTAAATTTTGGACAAATCTTAATTACAAATAAAAATATGTAAACTTGTATTTAATTAACTTAATTAAAGATATTTACTTTGATAAATCTTGAGTAGATCCTTAGTAATTTTTAGATGAGAAATTGACTGAATGTAGGGTAAATTTTATGTAATTTCAACTTTTATTTAAGTAAACTTTAGAGTAAATTTTGGATAAATTTTTGTAATTTCAATTTTCATTAATTTTCTGGTAAACCTTGGATAAATATTGGATAAATATTGAGTAATTCTTAGGTAAACCTTAGTAAATATTGAGTAAACCTTGTTTAACTTCAATTTTCATTAATTTTGTGGTAAATCTTGGCTAAATCTTTTGTAACTTCAATTTTTATTAATTTTGTGGTAAATCTTGGTGTAAATCTTGGCTAAATCTTTTGTAACTTCAATTTTCATTAATTTTCTTGTAAATCTTAGATAAGCTTCAGGTAATTTTTGGGTAAATCTTGAGTAAATCTTGTTTAACTTTAACTTTCGTTAATTTCTAGTAAACATTAAATAAATCTTGGCTAAACTTTTTGTAATTTCAATTTTCATTAATTTTCTAGTAAATATTGAGTAAATGTCAGATAAATATTGGATAATTCTTGGATAAAACTTGGTAAATTTTGAGTAAATCTTGTGTAACTTCAAGTTTTATTAATTTTTTGATAAATATTGAGTAAATATTGAGTATAACTTGAGTAAACATTAAGTAAATCTTAAATAAATATTTTGTTAGTTTAATTTTTTGGGTAAAAATCGGGTAAATTTCGGGTAAATCTTAAGTAATTCTTGAATAAACTTTATATAATTTCAACTTTCATTAATTTTTTGATAAATATTAGGTAAATCTTAGATATAAATTAAGTAAATTTTAATTAAATTTTGGACAAATTTTTTGTAATTTTAATTTTTATTAATTTTCTGATAAATCTTATTTAAACATTGAATTTCAGTATTTTTATAATATTTTTAATGCTTTTGGTATTGTTTTTTGAAAAAAAAAAAAAACTTCATGAAGCTATAATTATTTAATGGCTTTTTGCCCATTTTGTTAAAATCCCCATACTTATTCTGCGAGGTTTTACATTCTATTTCTAGCTCTTGTGATTGGTTTCTTAATCCTCAAAAAGGTCTTAATCACATGAATATATGAATAAGTTGAACTACCCACCCTAATTGGTATAATTTTTGTATTCTTTTTGCCTCATATTCCATCTCTACTTGAGAAGATATTTTATTTCTCTTTTCTTCACACTTTTTATACTCTTTATTTCTTGTTAGTTCATTAATGAACATTTTTCATATGTAAGAATTTCGCTGAAATAATGAGAACTCCTTCCTCAAACATTAAATGTCTAACTTCTATGTCTAAGAGTGTTATTAAGGTAGTTGGATTCAATATATTTTTTTATGTAATATCAATCTTTTAATTCGAAGTAAATGATTAAAATTTAAAAAAAAATTATATTTTTTCATAGAATATTAGTTGTTTGTTAGATAATTATATATTGAACATTTTAATTGAATTGAAACTTTAACATTATAAAATAATTAATATAAGAAATTAAAATTTACCGAGTTGAGTATATCAAAGTTAATCATATATATAAATTAGGAAAAATTACTACTAGTTTAACATAATACACTATTATCTCTCTAAGATTTGAAAAATATATGATTTGTTTTCTATATTTTGACATAATACATTAGTATCTTTCTGAAATTTAAAAATTATACTATTTAACTTTTGAAATTTTAACATATTGTATTAGTATTTCCCTGCAAATTTGATTTACTCTAATAACCTGCAAGCAAAAGAGAATATTCCTTTTTCCTAGTGTATTATATATTTTTCAAATATCAGAGAATAATAATATATTGTGTCAAATTACATGAAACACATTGTATATTTTTTAAATCTTAAAAAGATATTAGTGTATTATATCAAAATAAATGGAGTAAATAATAATTTTTCCTTTAAATTAATTCTAAATTATATGTAGCATAAAGTATAATTGAATTAATTGATGGAATTAATTCATGAAAAAAGGCTCTAAACAATAGTAATCCAATCTATCTATAAATACAAGAAGATGTAATAAAGCAAAGCCAAATAAAACAAGGGAAAACAGAGATGAGAATGGAGAAAGAAGAAGCACAAGAGCTTATGCAGGGAAACATAGAAATGGCAGAAAGAGGAATCTCAACAACTAC
>CATIWF010028041.1:0-10328 GCA_949630135.1 Balakata baccata
GCTATCATATGCAGCTAGTTTTATAATCTAACTGCAAAAAGATCAATTGTATTTGTGCATGCATGGGTGTTGATAACATGCACAATGGAGAAAGAAAGTGTGGATATGCAAACTAGGGCTTGAGTGGATATCCTTTGAATCCTTCATCTCCTTCTATGATGGGAAGCCAGATTGGGAGTGGGAATTTGCCACCTTTGTATGAAAATGCTGCAGCTGCATCTGCAATGGCAGGCAGACACAGCAAGGAACACTGAGGCGCGCCTGAGGTGCACAACAAGGCGCATGCCTGTGTAATATCACCTGCCTTTGGGCTGCTGAGACGCCTTGTGTGCCTTGCGCCTAAGGCGCGCTTTTAACAACAGTGTACATTATACCTCTTTATTTTCCAAAGCAGCTGCCAACTTAACATTTTGGCTACATTTTGTTTATACTGGAACTAGGAAAGAATGCAAAATCCAATTTCTTGTTTGTGCACACAAATATACTAACAAAAAGGGGAGAAAAAAGCATTTAGTGGTCATTTTATCTTTGAATAAGTTATTTTCATATGAAAATGGCTCATACATTTTACATATCATTTTAAGATTTGTAGATGGGGGTTATTCGAGGAAGCATTGGGGTAAATACCTAATAATGGGGTAAGTACCGAAGAAGAAAAGTTAAGTCAGGAAATAAGGAATGGCATTGGCAGAAGAGTTGCAAACCTATAAGTTAGGCAATAACAAGGAGCATTTGCAGAAGACATGCAAGCCTAGTGAAGTCATTTATACATGGCAGGTGATGAGAACAATAATAGCATTGGGTACTCTTGGAATCGGTGATGCATGTGAGGGATGTTACTGGAGAGTATGTCTTATGGTAATTGAAGACTGGTAGGAGGGTGTGCTTATTGGTTGTTATTTGAGGGATAAAGGATGGAAGATGAACAAAAACACTTTATAATAAGCATAAGGAAGTCCTTCCCATGCCAACTAATGGAATCAAGGAGTATACAGGAAGGAAATAACTAAACAATGTTGTAATATACCAACTTTAGCTTTTCTTTGGATATTGAGATTTAATAAATGAGCTTATATTAGTTGGAGTGAAAGTAGACTGAGATTCAATGCTTTTACTCTAGCAACTTCCTAGATGTCATCTTTCTATGTTTTTTAAATATTCAGCAAACCCATGAAATGAAAGGATATTATGGAAGAAAATTGTACTTTAAACTTTTGATAAATATTTCAAAGATTAAAGGTAGGAAAAAAAGTGTGAAACAAGATAAAAAATTTGCACAAAAGTAATTGAGAAGGGAAACCTAGAAGCTTGCTAAATATGCCGCCAATTCAAGAAGCCATTCATAAAATATGACTTCAAAGAGGGAGGGGGAAAGGGAGAGAGGAAACAAAGCAAGCCAATATCATGTAAAGCTTGTTACTATCAAGTTCGTAGGATATTAGCCCTATGATCGTACAGTGCAGAATTTGTTAACAGTCATTTGTGCCAAAAGTTAAAAATTGAAGAAAAGGACAAACTTGTACCTAAGACATCAATTGCGCCTCCATGCACTGCATTTAGGGCAAAGCCACCACTGTAGCAGCAAATATCAAGAACTTTCTGACCAGCTGCAATTGATGATATAAACTGGCGGCTTTCACGTTGATCAGCATAAAATCCAGTTTTTTGGCCAGCATGTGATACTGCATAACAGATCCCATTTTCAACAACCTGCAGCATGGAGATTACGTGGCATAAAATGGCTAGTTTATGGATTCATGTGGAAGCAGAAAGGGTTCTGCAATAATGTATACAAAGTTACAAACTTAGATTGCGTGAGAAAGTTGGGTATTCATGTATGTATGGGTTTTCACTTTTCATTTACAAAATATGTTTGTGTGTACAGAAATATCTCTAAATTACTGATTATAATACAATTAGTGTGACACAAAATCACTTGTTCATATGGCACAATGTTTTGGACAGCCATCAGGCCGAAATAGAGAAGTGCATACTACAATTGAATGACAATAAAAATTTGGAGCAACATAAGCGCTTTTACCAGTGATATTGGGAATAATTTAGTTATTTGAAGTTATTACAACGGCACAATAGAAGTTCAGTTATAACACAGTAAAATAATATATTTTGCAGGTAGTATCCACTATGGTACTAACTACCAAGTGCAATTAGAGAATATCAATAGTCACTTATGTAAATAGTTGGTGCTTATTGTTTTGCCAAATATTTTATGACATCATTCATAAATGACTTTGAAGAAACATTCAACTGCAAGGCCATAACTTTTTGAGTTTGAATCACTGTTAAAGAAGTTTGACTAACAAAACTGACAAAAATATGCAATATGTAACTGTTTAAAGGCATATTCTACCTTTGTCCTTCCACGACGAATTGATGAATGAAGTTCGAAATTTGACAAATCCATTCCTTCTTCTTTTAAAATTTCAATAGACGGTCTCCAGTTTATATGATTAATTTCATCAATTCTATTGATGAAAGCCTCTATTTGTGGTTTGTATTTCTCAACCCATGCAGCAGATGATGCTATTACAGCTAAATCTCCAAAGATATCAACTATTAATCCAGACAATCTGCAGCAACCCAATGAAATGCAATTTGCAAATAAGTGTCCCATATGGCCCATAGGCACTCAATTGGTAAGACGGATGAGACAACAAATATAAATTATAGGTCTTAGAATATTGTCACAGTTAAACCATACTTCCATAAATGCGTTCAACTTCTGTTCCTTTCCTTTGCTTTCTTATATATTCTGCAAGAATATTGATTTGTGTCTGAGGATGAACCTGCCTATCATCATAATCTCAAAGATTTTCTCACCAGCTGAAGCGTCACATTGTCACTTGCATTGACAGACACTTTTGGATAAAGTGAGAAAAAACAAACTTACTATGCCTCAAAGTTTAGGAATAGGTCTAGTATAAGATGAACAGTGGTGCTTTAAAAAGCATTAGGAAATATATGAAGGACCTAGCATGCAACACTTCTACCTGATTGGAATAAAGATTCAACAATCAACAATATGCAATATGTATTTGAGACCTACAAATATCTGTAACAGTTCAATCTGACTGTCTTATACTTCAAATAGCTGCATCAAGAAACACATCTCTTGGGAGATCAATTAACCTAAAGTGTACTTGCACATATACACAGATGCACATTTACAAGAACAGTTAAGAAATAATATTGAAGAAAATAATAAAAAGTTCCACCTTCATGCATATAAATTATTTAACAGAATCAATCAACATGAAAAAAGTTCTAGTAAATTAAGAATAATAATGGGAAAAAATATCATATTCATGTCTATAAATGCTCAAACTGATATACCTATCTCCTTCACTATTGACAAGGCGATATGCATTTGTATGGGCTGAGGGCATACCCAATCTCCTACGCAGCTGTATGGCTGCCTTGATTCTTGTTTCAAGTAGTTTCTCCATGTTTAATGCACAAGAAGCATCTCTGCACCACAAAACAAAAGTGAAGAACCTAGTGGCTTAAATTTCATGAGGAAAATTAAATTATAAAAGTCCTTTATTAACTTACCTGATTGTTTCCTCTTCTAATTGCATAAGCCTAACAATGAACATGGATGTTGAATTATATATTCCCCAACCAATAGGCTTCTCTGCCCCATCAGCAACCAGCACAATATCTCCAGTCTTCGGAGGCGGTCTACCAATAACTCTATCCACTGCTCCACTGTACACCATTGGGCTTCCTTCCTTAAAAAGTTGTGTCTTCCCTTTTTTTAGAACAACCTTTGCAATGCCTACCAAATCGAAATCAATTGAAAGAAAGAAGGAATTGAAATTCAAACATAAACTAATCAATAATACGAACCACAATTCATGAGCAGAAAATACAAAAGCTAGAGAGAGAGAAAGCGCAATAACATTCTAAAGAAAGTTACAGGAATCAGCCCGTATATTGGGAAAAAATGCATCGCGGAAAAAATGAAACATGATAAGCTCGCAGATTAACATAAGTCAAAAGAAAATTTGAAATTGTACATGAACAATTGTTGATAAGCTGGTAAAAGAAAATGCCAAACATTGACATGCTTACTGCTAAGTGACAGTGAGTAAAAAAAATTTCAAAAAATTGCACCAACGTTTCGAAGAAAAAAAAATCCGCAATTCCATAATTGAAACTGCCAATAACAAAACAATAATGAGAATATAATAAAAAAAATGTAGAGACCTTGATTAGTAGGATGAGACGAAGCAATTTCTTGAAGGTTGGTAGCCAATGGCAACGAACGAAGCGGCAGAGACTTAACGAGGAGTGACGGAAGTTTCACCGGCAGCATCTTTTTGCGGTTTTGAGTTTGCTTTTCGTTAGCTGCCAAGCTGATTGGGGTTTGTTGGCACTCTCAAAAATAAATAATGAACAGATAGAGATTGTTGATGGTGTGTGAATGGAAGGTTATTGGTGACAGCTAGCGATAACGAATAAGAGGGGAAAGGACTTGAGTTTCAAATGAATTGAGTTGCACTGGGCACCTGGGCAGGCACTCCCATGGCTATGGCTTATGAAGTGTGCCAGAAGAGGATTTTTAGGTTAAAATGATTCATTGCCACTCAAGTTACTAATTTCAAATAAAATTCTCAATAATTAAATATATTTAATTATAATTAAATAATTAGACTATAAATCTAATTATTTAATGCATATATTTAATGCACAACCATATCCGTTATTTTATTCGTACAAATTATATTATAAGACTGATTCTGTATTATTAAATAGATTTATTTTAAAAATAAAAATTTATACAATTTAAATAGAATTTTTTTAAAATTAAAAATATTTATAAAATTTGAATTTTTTTTTATAATTTTTTCTGTTTTTAGAGAAAAGTTTAAAATATATATATATATATGTAGTTTTCGATTTTTGTAATTTTAAGTATGTGATTTTTTTTGTACAAAATGGGCATTGTAATTTATACCGTTATCAACTTTAAATACTTATCGCTTACGGCATTAAAAAATCTAGAGAAAAGTTCAAAAAATATATCTGTGGTTTCCAACTTTTGCAACTTTAAGTATGTGGTATTTTTTGTGTAAAATGAATATTGTGGTTTGTGTCGTTAATAATTTTAAATATATCCAACACTTAGAAGAACAAAAAGGAGAAGATGAAAGCCTTCAAAACAATTTGAGACAACTCTAATAATTCAAGTGATAAAGAATCAGATGATGAAGCTGTCAATTCTATATTTTTAAATTATAAAATGTTGAAATTAATAGCGATAATCCTATTAAGGATTTTCTTCCCCTTTGTTGAATGTAGAAATAAAACTCTTAATACTACTAACTATTTTTTCTAATAATGCATATTCCTCAATAAGTTTGTCATGATTATTTAAAACTTTATCCTTAATAGAATTGCATTCATCTAGAGATTTAATTAATTATTGATTAAAAGTTATCGATTTATCAAATTCTCTTTTTGGAGTTTTAACTATTTCTTTAGATGAACTAATTATAAAAGAATTTTTTTTATATTTGTGCATAAGTTTTTCAATAACATGTATTATATCATTATTATTATGAGCAAGATCAAATCATGAAGTTACCTCATTAGTAGAAGACTCTTTAAGTGTTATCAAATAAAGGTTAGCAACTTCATCACCTGATTTTTCATTACTTAAATCACTAGAGTTATTCTAAGTTGCTTTGAAAGTTTTTCTCTTCTCCTTTTTGTTATTCTTAGTGTTAGAGTGTATTACTTAAAATTGATAATGGAGTAAATCACAATATCAATTTTATACAAAAAAATATCGCGTACTTAAAGTTACTAAGAGTTAAAAATCACATGCATTTTTTTTATTTTTCCCAATATTTTTTAACATTATTAATGGTATGTACTTAAAATTGACAACGGTATAAATTACAGCACCCATTTTGTCAAAAAATACCACACGTTTAAAATTGGAAAAATTAGAAATCACATAATTATTCAAATTGACATCTTTTAATTTTTACTTCAAGCATGGCGTTAAACAATTTTTAGTGAAAATATACTAACTTATGGGCAAGAATGACATATCAAACAACATGTGAGTAGTCAAGTCAAATATCAATTCATGTACATGTACCATATCATTTTATTTCTAAATTTTTAAAAATTTGAAGAGATATTTTTGCCAAATTAAAATAATGATATGATATGTGTATTTAAATTGACAACTGATATATTAGATGATTGATATTTCAACGCCAGCATTAGAACATATTCACTGAAATTTTATTAGATATTATACTCAAACAAAAATCAAGGGTCTGGTATAAAAATTATAAAAAAAAAAATTGATATCAAATTAAAACACATGGATAAGTTTTGGTATTAATGGAGCATTTTACAAGGATTTTTGTCTATCCATAGAAATTAAGGTATTTTTATATTATTAATTAAAAATATATTAATTTGAGTAATGATATAATTCAGGTATGGCAGATAAAATTTTGACCGAGAGCAAATAGGTAAGAAAATGAAAACCACTATAAAGTAATTAGGGGTGGCAATAATGATTCATACTCATCAACTCACCCAAAGAACTTTTGACTCATGAAAATGAAGCTCGTTGGAAAACTGCTTGTCGAAGACCATGGTATTTAAGGCTTGGGTTTCAAGAAAAGAGGTAATTGGGTTTTCTGTGAAACAGGTTGGTATCAGAGCCCAAAGTAAGTTGTTTCATAACATAGTTAATGCAGAAGAGAAGTATGCAACATCAATAAAGTTAAGCTATGTTTTTAAAGGTTCAGATTCAAGGTTAAGCCGTTCAGACTCATCTAGATCTATGTCTTCACTTTCCTTGCAACCTTCTTCTTCTTCTAAGCTATCTCATCTCTATGAACTTTCCTTCATCTCAGATGATCATAAAGTTCAAGAATCAAACCTTCCTCTTCTAAATCCGTACCATACTTTTCAGAAACACAAGTCTTCCTGCACCACTTCCATAAAGTCTTTAATCCGACAAAAGGCTTCTTCAGTTCGAGAATATGTCCAGTCTTCTTCCTTTGATAATTGTCCGATCAAGGGCACTGGAGAAGAACAGTTCATTACTTTGGAGATCCCCTCCGAATTTCCTTCTCAGTGGCAAAGAAATGGGTTTACTCACATCCATTTTGGAGCAATCCGTCTTGCTCTCACCTATCATGGATGCAAAGGCCTTCCTGTAGTGGCCAGAATAGCACTTCTTGATACAAGATATTTGGAGTACCAACATGCTGTTATCGGTACTATTCAGACAACTCTCAATGCTGGCTTTTCATGACAGGTATGATAAAGGAGATCCTTCTATTGGTCTCTTGGGAGAACCCTCAGGAAAATATGATTATATTGTTTCTTATTCCGCACCTTCTCACTTTACCAACCCTTTACCTACTCTGTCATCTCCTTCATGGGGTGATGATTTCCCAGAAGATAAACAAATATAAATAGGTTATAAATAAATTTAATTTATTTTGAATGAATATCCATTTAAACTCATATATAAATTAAATTTCTTATAAAATTTTTTAAAAGACTAATTAACATATTTATCATTTTTAACAGTTTCAATATGTTTACATAAAAATTTTCAATGTTATTTTTTTCTACTTTTTTTTATTAATAAAAAATATATTATGTGATTTTATAGTTAATATATATTTATTACCGTTTTTATTGGAAATAATATTATTTTTAGTATTAAAAATTATATTTTTGAAGTTTTCGATATAAATTTTAAAAAATAATAATAATTACATGTTTAAATTGTTACATTTGTCTACTTGAAGTATTGATCGATGCACACGAATCGAAATAAAATAAGTTAAGATGACTGAAAATTGATTGTATTAAATCCGAAACATTGATATGATCAAAGTCAAATTACGAACTAAAAGAAAGTGAATAATTAATATACGAATTTATGATGCTAAGTTATTGAGTAAGACTGATAAAATGGGTAAAATTGTAAATTTATAATTTTTAGTTTAACGAACAAGTTGTGAACCAAGTATATTGAGATGTAGGGTATGTTAAGATAAGTTTGAGTAAAATTTTACGTCAAAATTTCTCTGTTTAGAGTTCCAAATTGATAAAATAAAATCCAAGTTCCAGTTAAATTTTAAATATATTATGTTTATCTATTAAATGAGTAAATTGATGAATTAGGGTTAAATGGGTGGATTAGAATAAAATAGGTATGGGTACCCATATAATAAATAAATGGATTAATAGATGGCAAACAACCTAATCCATTTAAACTCAACTCATATCCACTCTAATCCATCCATTTGCTACCTCTAACAGTAATTCACCGTAAACAAATGCAAAATATCCCTATAAAGTTGAATAAGAAGACAAATAGATCCAGGTAGGTAGGAGACTTCATACTCTCGAGTATATCTTAACACATTTTTCCGTCAAATGTCTTTATTGGGCCTCACTTTTTCAAAAGTCGTCTGTCCCTCTCACTATTCATTTTGTTTTTTTCTCTCCTTTTATAAGACTTGGAATAAAAAAAATTTGACAACAATTCATCATTAATTAAAATTCATAGATTTTGAAATTTTCCACCTATGAAATGAAAAATTAAATCCGTCAAAAATGAAGAATTTTAGTAGATGAGAGATTTTCTAAAATTCATGAATTTTGACATTTTTTAAATAATCAAATGAATTTTACATAAATCCACAAATTGTTCAAAATTTCTCATTTGAAATATCTCAATCCAAACATAGTCTTGTTTTTTTTCTCTCTCTCTTCTTTCTGCCAACCATGGCCACCTATTCCAGCTTTTTCACTTCTTCCACATCAGGTTTTTCTTTTTCTTTCTTATCCTTGGCTGATTATTTTGAATTTATTTATATTTTCATGCAATTTTGCATTTTTTTTAGAATTATTTTTAAAGGTTGTTTTCTTGTAATACCCTCCCATATTATAGATTTAATTCTACCATATAAGAAAATACTACTTACTATAACCTATGAAAACACACTATATATCATAATGCATTTTCATAATCCATTAATTAGACTATATTAATTCCATATATAGCACCATATCATGTATCTAAAAAAGGCAATTGTCCTTATAAAGAAACTGTAAATCTAAATATAGGGTTAAACACATCCAATTATTACATCCTTAAAATAAACTAATAAATATGTAAGAAATTAACTCGTCTTATTAAATATTTGAAACTACCCATTTATGAATGGAGATATTAAAAACAAAATAAATGCATAAGTGTAATCGACTATGATTCAGATATACTCTGATAGCTAAGCATTCTCTTCGGTCAATTTGTCCTATGGCTCCAAACTTGCATGCAGAAAAAATTCACACGTTAAGCTACTGAAAGATTAATAATACATATGATCATAATTATTCTAACATGCATACAAAACATGGCTTTGAACAAACTACCATGAAATACACAATTATGCAATATCATATACAATCATGGAATTCAATTCAATTCAATATATGTAATAAGGAATAAAGGACACATACCTGGTAAGCGGAAACTTTATTTTCATAACTTAATGATCATATAACCTTCCATATCTATCTTTAACTTTTCATTTATTTGCTCAACTACTCAACACATGGACTATACTGGATATAGGCTTCGAATAGGAGCGTTCCTAGAGCTTAAGCCAACCTACTCTTATCTTTATGATCATAATTGATATTAGTTAAGGGCACTCTGAGAGTTTAAACCTCTTAACAAATATGAATATTAGATGTTGCTAGCACAAATAGGGTCCAAGAGCGTACCCAAAGCTTAAGCCCCTTGCCCGAAGCATATATCATATATAACAGTCTACGATACCATACATAAATCCAAAATAGTATGCCATCTATCCTAACGTTAGTCCTAGTATAAATAATGGACATTTTCGTTATTTTCCAATTTCCTTCTACTCGCATAGTACATGGTCATTCAATATACTCGTAACATTTACACAACTCCATTAATCGCAATTGATCATATTAATGCCACAACATGAAAATCTTTATTATGCATTAATACATCATGCCATAAATCAAAACTTTTGTCATAATATTTATCTAATTATTTTATAGTCATTCTTATGTGTTCATTGTCATAAATAACCAAATTTATGTCTCAAAATTCATAAAATTTTATCATACATAATCAACATGTATTTATCCAAAATCACACCAAAATTTTTAATTTAACTAAGTTGATCATGTATTTGTATTTTCCATATTATTAGGAACAGTTATCAGAGATCCATATGGTTTAGGGATCAAAGTAAAATATGAGTAAATTT
>CATIWF010028053.1:0-13745 GCA_949630135.1 Balakata baccata
CCAGAGATTCCCGAGTAATGATCTCGACAAGAGGCCGGGGTATTCTATCCCTCTATCGGGAGTGGTGAATCCTCTATTGGCTACCCAAATAACTTCGAATGCCTCAAGCTGTACCCAATCACCATCCTATGAGCGACCTCTATGAGGGAACAAGGAATGGAGTCAAAGCACAGAATCAGTATCTAAGACATCCTTGAGTACCTCAAGTCTAAGGATACATGCACCATTACTATGATGAGATAATCATTGACATTTGAATATATAATCCATATGATTGTCTCATAGCAGGTCATCCAATGTACTTGACTACTCTTAGCAAGCATCCACATGTTAACGTTGAACATCTCATGCTCACAGCTTATGAGATCTACTGCTTGATCTAATCAAGGAATATACATGTGCTAGTCTATCCGGATCAACAATGTCCCGTCTTGTTAATCCTATGACTAGGGATAATTTAGATACAAACATAATTACACATGATACGAATCTTATTATCATGATCCCATCATGATTTCCTTCACACTATGTTTCATATCATGGACTTTCATTAATCAGTTTAAGATCTATATCAATTCATATGCAAATGAATACTAATATAATGAAAGAATGCCTCTATGAATGTGTACACTAAGTGCTTAAGGCGATTGCCTTTTGGGCATATCTCTAACAATACCTGCATATGAAGAAATTGCATACATAGTACCTAAAAACACACCAAAATTCTACAATTAACTACCCAAAACACATGATAAAAACATTAGATAAATTAACTCATCAAATGCTCTTCCAAGACATAGGCTATCTTTCAAATTTGTGAATAATTCTTAAGTTCCTAAGCCATTCAAGGAAGTTAGGCCCAGTCAATTTGTTTAACTCAAGAATAGTGCGAAGGTTCACATTTTATGACATGATTCTAGCAACCTAGATGTAAAGAAAGATCACATGAGAAATATGTGCATGAATGCATGATTATTAGGTCTTTAATAAATATGCATTATAACTCCCACTATTTAGCCCTCATTATGAAAACTAGAGAACCCATTGGAAGTTCTCCTAATGGGTCAATATTCAATCTCACTAAGAATGACCTTGAGGCAACTTAACAAGCCACCTTAGATTGATTGGTAGATATCTCATACCAATTGCATCTTTTCATGCAATTATTGAATCATTGGGCTATCAACTCTTGATATGTGTACATCTCATGTATATTTACCCAAAATCGTCTTTAATTCATATTAACCTTGTGGCAACTTAACAAATCATTATAATTAGTTAAGGCCCACCCATTAATTATGAAATCATATTTTAATGGTTTGAAAATATTCTTATAAAGTGGGCTTGAGTTAGCTCAACAACTTATACTCTAAAAGAACTCTGGTTCTTGACATATTAATGGAAGACTTTTGGCCTTAATATTATTTATAAGTGATTTTATAATTTAATTCTCATCATCTTTATCCATTCATTACATACTAGATATATATAAAAGTTACTCAAACTACATGATCATGATTATAGACGTAACTAACATCAACCCTTAGACCCATGAAAGGATTAACTAGGTCTCACCTAGGTATATGCATGAGATTACAACTTTATATAGAAAACAATATCATATTATAAGTGTTCTTGTATTTGGCACCAACTCCATGACTTCTTGCTGCTTTGCACTTCAATTCTATTATAATCCTATGTAATCTAATTACAAAAAATCTTCATAAGAAAACCTCAAGTTACATTTAAGGGAAGTGAGATGAGAAGAGGAGTTAAGAGAAAGTAAAGACTCGTAGACTCTATTTTCAAAAAACAAAATAATCCATGCATGATTAATCACATTGGTCTAACCCATAGTCAAGCCATCATGCCATTCCATATACCCCTACCATGCATAAAATAAAGGCAATCATAAAAGTAACAATTTGGGTTCCCTTTGTTTCAACACTTGAATTTGATATTTGATTGCTTGGCCTTTAATGAAATTCATCATAACATGTCATTTAATCTCATTAAATGAATATATGAACATTTAGAAACACTTTCTAAAAGGAAACCGTGAAATTTAGTTATACATCTAATCATATCAAAAAGTTTCCTAAAGTTGCCTACAAAGTCAACTAGATTACTTCCAATTTGTTGCATGCATTGTCCAAAAACGAATTTAATCTTTTAATCACATTAAAATTCAAATTCTTATATGACCAAAAGTTAATTCATAATCAAATTACTCTAATTATTCATTAGTTTGATGCTAGATAGGTTCTACAATCCTAATTACAATTGCACACTTAAAACCTAGCAAAACTAGGATTAGAGAATTTTTTTTAATCCAAATTAAATTCTTTCTTAAAAATTCCAAAAAATTCTAGAATTCATTCTCATTATTCTAGGCTTCTTATAATCAATTTAGAATATTAAATTTATTCATTAGGCAATCTAAATCATTAAGAATTTAACTAGTAAACCAATCCTACAAAAATAATCTAAATTGAGTCATACATGAACTTGGATTTGCAAGGAATTTTAAGCACGATTTTAATTTAATTTTAACATGCAATAAGCATCAAAGTAAATTCATGTTTATCATATAAACATGTAATTAAGGTGTTGATCATGGATTAACATCATAACAAATCCAACAATACAAAACAATCCATCACATGGTGGGATATGAACCCTAATTTGTAATTTTGTTTATGACATGATTAAAAATTATTTTTACATCATGATAGTGGCTATCAAGAAGTTAAAATAGATCCTAAATATGTTAAAAACATGTTTGATGAATCTAATTAACCAACCAAAATGGAACAGCTCCACAAACAAATTGACTACACTAAGTTTCATAAAACCCTAAAATTTCAGCAATAATGCATAATTTTTAAACAATTCAAATATCATCAGCAATATTGAATATCATTATATTAACATGTCATTGAACCAAATTTAAAATTTGAGACCAAACGGAGTCAAAATATTTTATAATAAGAGGGAATCAAGTTGTTCCTTTTTAACCAATCTCATTGATTACTTCAGTTAATCAAAAATTAATTTACATAGGGTGGCTTTGATACCATTTACACATTTCTATCATGCATTTGATACATAAGCACAATAGAAAATTAAAATTCTAGAAAACCAAGACAAAGGAATTACTCTATGTATATTAAAATTAGAACTACCAACTATTTGGATGAAGATTGATTACCTTGTTTTTAATTCTTGATCTTCTCAATTTGTAAGGCTTTCCTTCAAGTTGGGTTGTACTAAACCACAACAATCAAATGCTGAATTGTCATTAACATTAATCCACACGATGAACGAAAAGAAAGAACCTCGCATGAGAACATATTGATTAAACACCAAAGTGCTAGCTAGGGTGAATAATCTTGAGAGAAAAAGATGAAAAATGACTTTTAGTTCTCTAAAGTGAAACCACAATTTTGAGCTTTAATAGGGCTATTTATATGTCCTATAATTACAATTAGAGTTAGACAATGTAAAGTTCTAATTTTGAATTCTATTCCAAATAGAATTCTCACAACCAACCAAGCCCGCAAGAGAAATTGTATGCTACCAATGAGCTGGTGCTACACACACGAACTGGCTGTATTGTATGCCCTTGCAGTATTGTCACACTTATGTATGCTTGCGTAGGCTGGCACGGGCCTGTGTGCACTTATGCAGCCCTTGAGCAAAGGTGTTGTGCTGGGCTACTAGGCCATGTCATGCCCGTGCCATGGCTAGCACAGCTTGCATTGTCGTGCATATGCTGCGGCATCTTTCACACGACACTCCTCGAATCCGCAAAACTCTTTCACGCCTGTGAATCTATCTGACCCAAATTTTCTCTCTCATATTTTGAATCATATTAAAAGCCTATTATATCTTTCCTTCATTTATTCTATGCATATGACCCATTAGGTTTCTAGTTATGTTGGGCCCTTAAATCATTACATGATATTGAGTAGATAATGAACAATATCTAGCAACACATCAAGACCCCTAATTAACCGAAAAGTTAGTACTGGTTTGACTATAAACCTTTCCATTGACAATTATAGTGCCAGTTGTCCTTTCACCTCACTATACTTCACTCAATTAAGAGTATAGATATTGTGTCAACTCGTACTAGATTGACTACATCACATCTAGTCCAACTGTTATTAGATCTTGTCTAAGAGACTCATTACTCTATAAAATATTTCTTCGAACCATCTTCAAGATATATCCACGTTAGCCAAAGAATTTCGAGCAATGATCTCCACAAGAAACCATGTGTATACTCTCCTTCTATCAAAAGCGTTGAATCCCTTATTGGCTACTTAACTATCTTTGAATATCTTAAGTTATACCCAATCACCACCCTATAAGCGACCTCTATGAGACAACAAAGAATGAAGTCAAAGTATAGAATTAGTATCTAAGATAACCTTAAGCATCTCAAGTCTAAGGATACTTGACCATTGCTATGATGAGACTATCACTGATATTGAATAGATAATCATCATGATTGTTTAATAGCATGTCATCCAATGTACTTGACTACTCTAGCAAACATCTATATGTTAACTCTAAATATCTCATATTTACAGCTTATGAGATCTACTGCTTGACCTAGTTAATGGGTATAACATGTGTGTGCTAGCTTTTCTAGATTAGCAATGTCCATATTGCTAATCCTAAGACTAGCGATCATTTAGATATAAACCCAATTACACATGATAAGAATTTCACCATCATAATCTCATTATGATTTTTTTTTCATGTTGTGTTTTATAACATAGATTTCATGAAAAATGCCTTCATTAATAAATATATAGGTACATTAAGTGTTATAGGTGATTATCTTTAGAGCACGGTCTAATAAACATATGTTAAAATGATAATTTGAATATATATTTTTATAATATATAATTAATTAACAAATTAATTAGTATATTTTATTAAAGGAAATTTTTATAATTTAAGACATGATCATGAAAATGGAAAATCAGCCCACCAAAGATAATTGTGGAATTGGGGGAGATAAAATTTTTTAATGACCATCTTATTAAATTATCTCAATGTTAATTATATGGGATTTTCTCAATCACCTGGTCATGAAGTATATTTACAAATTGGGTAAACTCGTATTGAAGGGTTCATATATTGAAATTCTTCAGCTAATATAGCAACTAGGGATGCAATGGGTATGGGTTTTACGGGTAGCAGCGCCTATCTATACCCGTTTAAACTCTAATGGGTAATCCCATTAGAATTTTGGAACGAATTTGGATAGTACCTGTCACGGATTTGGGTAGGGTATAGATAGAAGCTTTTGGGTACCTGCTACCTGATTATATATACAAAATTTATTATATTGAAATTTAATAAATGTAATGATATAATTAATTTTTTTGTATTTCTAAAGATTGACAAATTATAAATATAATGAGACTTTAAGATTGAAATATAATTTTTTTATCATAATGAAAAATATATAATTTTATTGTTTTAATTTGAATGTATTGAATTAAATTTTATATTTTATTTATCTATTTTATTTGATTTTGTGGTAATTTATAATAGGTTGTTTTTATATTTCAAAAATTTTAATTATTTAATTAGTTTGAATTTTATTTTAGTTTAAAATTTTAAATAATAAATGGGTAATTAAATGGGTTCGGGTATTAAATAGGTAATGTTAATCTGGTTTGGAATAAGTATGAACATTAAAATTAAATTTTTAAATAGGTTTGAGACGGATTTAGATAGTGATATATATAATTGAGTTCAGGTTTAGGTAGGGCAATTTTTGCGGGCACCGTAGCCGTTGACATCCCTAATAACAACCCATAACCAATTTGGCTTTTCATTTCTCATCAAATGTTTTATTTTATGCTATAGCTAGTCTGTGTTTCAAAGGCACAATTGACATGAGCAATCCACTAATTAATATTACTCCCTTTTCTAAAGAACATAAGGAAACTTTGAAATGGTTCCCAACATGGGCATCTCCCTTTGTGAAATTAAGGTAATGATTATTACATTTTAAAAACAAACCTAAGACATAGCTAGAAATCTTGGAAGGAAGAATGTTTTTTAGCAAACATGTACACATGTATTGTCATTAATCAAACACTTTCATGCATTGCACTTGCACGTCTCTTTTCTATAATATCCATCATCCCCTCTTTTTCTCGTCCATGATATGCATATGCTTCCTCTTTTAACACTAAAATCCATGCATCTTTAACAAAAGCATCTCCTTTATAAAACTTCTTTATGGTATCTCTCTCTCACATCCACACTGCTATTCAAATCCCTTTGGATTAATAAAAATAATAAAATAACGACACATTTTAACACACTGACCAGTCAATAGAGTGTATGTATTGTGGTTACATTTTTTCTATTCGGCCAAAGGAATGAAGATAATCTGGATCCTTTTTTTTTCCTAAATTTTTCTTTTAACTGTCGATCTGGATCTTCTTTTTTTTTGGTTCTAAATTTTTCTTTTAATTATCGATTGGAAGCACAAATTATTGGGTCGGGTTGGATTTTATGGGGCTGGGTTGGACAATTTTCTGTTTAATTTGATTAAAAAACCAATTGAGTTGGACAATTTTCTGTTTAATTTGATTAAAAAACCAGTTGAGTTGGACAAATTTCTATCTAATTTTATTAAAAAAGCAGTTATCCTTTGTACCCATCAAAATTTTTTTATTTTTGAAAGGGTTTACTCAGTCAACAATTTGATTCATGAATCAAACTAGTAATACGATGTTATGTAAATAAATTAATAATTATTTAATTTACGTGCTATTTTTTATTGGTTCAATAGTATGAAGTTATGGATCACCCAATTTAAACAACAATTTATCAATTGGTAGCTCATATTAGATTTAATATTTTAGTTGCTTATTATCATTTTTAGGGTTTGTTCTTTAGCACAAAAAATGATAAAACAACTTGTGTTGCTGTCCACAGTACCGAGAGTGACTTGAAAGAATAGTCGTGTTTCCTTCTCTAATAAGGCGAGCTTGCTTTTACTTACCTTTTTGCTTTTTCAATCTCTTTAGCAGTGTTGAAATCAGATACATGGAATTGGGTAATGTGAAACAAGTAAATCAAGTACAGGAAGCTAATGCCATCTGAAACCCCCTTATATATATATATATATATATATATATATATATATATATATATATATATATAATTTTATTAATGATTTGAGGGGAAAAAACTACTTTAATTAGATATTTGACTTGAGGAAAAACCACCTTAAGTACTAAAATAAATTGTTTTCTTCCACCAATCATGTAATAAGTTTTCAAATTTAGTAATCACCGTTATCAACTATAATAGATAAGAATCAAGAAGAAAATGTACCTTATTACAGTTACCTTGAAAATTCAGAACTTGTACTAATAATGTGTTAATGAAAATGGATGAAAAAAACTAATGAATGGACAATAAAATAAATAGACAAAAGAAGAAAAAAGAAGAGAATTGAAAGAATATTTCTAAAGAAGAGAATTGAGAAAACATATTTACTTATATATTATCCATTTACCAAATCTCTATTTATAGGTTTACAAGTAGATATTTAAAAGATATAAATTACAAATGTAATTTTATAAATAAATTACAATAAAAATACAAGATTAATTTTTAAGGAATGTTAGGTAATAGAGAGTTATAGAGAACCAAAAGCCATGTAAAATATTCATAACAAGAAATGATAAATTCATTAAGATTATTTTTTAACAAAATTATTGAGCTTAGATAGTTGATTCACTAAATTATTACTAGAGTACGTTCAGTTAGTATAGTTTTTTTTTGGAAAATGAAACATAAGTGGTAATTCGAATGGATGACTATCCTCGCCCTCAACCCCCACCCCCCTCCCAGGTGCCGTAACTCTTTCTAGCCAAGTCCACACCCCCGTCGTGATCCTCCAACCTCCGACAGAGACATTTACATTGACAATTTTCCAGATACTTGAAACGCAGTTGCACTATGGATGCATTTCTCAAAACTTTGGTCCATATTTGAGGTCTATATCCCTAACCGGCGCAACAAACGAGGAAAGAACTTTGGATTCCTCAAACTGAATAACGTCAGAGACTGTATAGTGGCCCTTCAGTACATTAATATAGTTTCCATTGGCAATCAAAGGATTAAAGATAGAATATCCTACTTCAGTAAACCTTTTGGTTCTAATCATTCTAGTGATCACTCCTTCAGGGTTAAATCGGCCAGAGCTGCTTACCCCATTCCTCAAGCAAAGGCACTAGCTTCAGCTTTTCATACACGTGATTATCGTTCTTACATGTATGTGGTCAGAAGAGGCACTTCACAAAATCGTAACTTTATGGTTGATGGTTGTTTTTTAGGAGCTATGGCATCTAAAAATTGGCTTGACTGCTTAGCTATTGGCACCCTTCATGACGCCACTTCAACCTTCTATATTCAAGATTACCTTCAAAAAGCCGGTCATTACTGTGTAAAGGCTGCACCCATGGGAGGGCCATTAATCCTTCTGACTTTTGAAAATCATAAGCAACTTGTTTACTACCTGGATAATAAGGAACCTCTCTTGGGCAAATGGTTTTCTGATGTCAATGTTTATGACTTCAAGATGGTTCCAATGTGTCGTTTTGTCTAGCTACGATGCCACGGGATACCAGTTCATTTGTGGTCGAAGGAGTTTTTTATATGGTTTGCTCGGTTCTTTGGTGATTTTGTGGCCATCTAACCTGATACTCTCCAATATGTTCGGTTTGATGTTGATTATATTTTAATTAGTACTACTTCTATTAATCCCATCTCAAAATCTATGGTAATAGCCCATGATTCGTTGAAATTTAATGTTATGGTAATTGAAGACCACTGCCGAGCCTTTGCCAGCAAATCGCAATGTTCATCCTGCTCATCATCATATGATTCGGATTCAGACTCAGGCGAGAGCAAGCACGACAGTGACATTGAACCAAATTTGAATTTGAGCCCTGCAAAGGAAGTATCCAACCACACTCAAACTCCTCACCAACAATCAGTTCCTAATTTGCCAGTGTATTTTTTAGATATGGAAGGAAGCAATCATGATCCTCTTGCCCCTAATTCAATGGAAGATGCTATTATTTCTATTACAGAACCTATTGTCTCGAAATCACCTATCATAGCAACTTCGCATAATTAGGTTTGGTTTCGGCCGAAATTCACTCTCCAATTGTAACGCCCACAATTTAAGACCTAGAAATAATACAGATTTTGAGGGGTATTATGGTAACGCCCACAACTTCGCAATGGATCATGTTTGGCATGTATACTTGTTTTGGTGGACAAAGTCATTTCCTACTCGAGACAGAAGAATCACAGTTAGGAGAGGTTTTCCGCTCGCGACATTGGTTTTCCAGTTCGGGAATGGCCTCTAGACTGCACGCTATAAATATACGTTTTTGCACCGTTTTCTGCACCTATCAGAAGCCTAGCCGCCCTCTATACACCCTAGACACTCCAAAAACACTCTTATTCATTCTCTATTGATTTCCTCTTGGTTTAACACAAGAAAACAAGGTTGAGTTTTGTTCCAACTAGATTAAACAAGGATTTTAGGTAATTTATTCAGAAACACACCCTAACGATTTGGGGCAGATTAAAGGATAAGTCTTTCTGATTGTTCATATATTTTCTCCTTTGATAAATAAGTATTTGTTGCCCTTAAAGAGTTTAATCATATTAGTTCATGGTTTACAATAATGGATTGGGGTTTTCATTGGATTAGGGTTTCGTTTGTGGCACTCCCCATATGAACATAACGTACTGCGTACCTTTTAATGGTTTTGTGCCCCTTAGAATGTGTTATTTCTATTAGGAAACATGATGGAAAGTGGAAACAACCACTAAGCCGGTGGGGAACGTTAAACGTGAGAGTTTTTTGCTCTATTATTAAAGGTTCGTATATATAATCATATTTATTCACTTTCTGGTTGCATGTTTGCTAGTGTCTAGGTAAATTGGATATTATGTCTCTGTTTAATACCATGAATATTGATCTGAAAGGTTTGAACATGATGGTATGGATTAATGACATGGATTACTCATGATTTTCATGTTAAATTGGTAAAATACGAACTAAATGGATTATGGCATATTTCATAATGAGAATATGTTCTGTACAAACGGTATACGATGTGCTAGAATTGATATTGTGCTTTGAAATCAAGAGAATTGGAGTTTGCATATGAAAACTGAAAATTCGCATTGCTAAAGTCGAGCCTTTCTCAGTCAGGAAAGGGGAGTCCCAGTTTGGACTTACATGCCCTCAGGCCTGTATAGCCCCATGATGAGCTAGGCCAACAACACTAGGGCTGTAGTGGCACATTGCATAATGCCAAGGGATATATATGACACATTTGTATGATTTTGGACATGATGATAATGATTTATGACCTATGTGTTATGACATAACATGACATAAATGAATATGCATATGATGATATGTGAACCATGATATACTATGATTATATGAATGTGTATATGATGACATGGATGACTCTATATGAACCAATTATTGTGGTATGATATTGAAATGAGGTGTTACATGATGATATGCCTTATTACTCATGAGCTATGAGATATAATGGAAATGCTATTATGATCTTGGAATATGGTTCATACGAATAAAGGAAAAGTGGAAAATACTTTAATGCCCTTACTCGTTCTAGGATTGACTATAGGATAAGGTGGTTATGGTACTGTAGGATTATTCATGCGTTTATTTCCAGGCAAGGTGGCTACAACTCCAAGAGCGCCCTTGACCCATTATACTAGCAATTACTTATTTTCAGTTAAGTTGGCTTTAGCTCCGAGAGCGCACTTAACTTAGATATAGATTCGAACAGTCATGGTTAGGTGGGTAGGGTGGCTTCAACTCTGAGAGCGCCCCTATTCATGACCTTTATTTGGTAGTCTAGTATAGAGTAATTTGGCAAATTAATTGGATAAACGAAAAACAAGAAATTGTATTATAGTAATTATGAATACAGAAATGGCTTCCGCTTGCCAGGTATGCTATTGTGATGGTGTAATAAAATGATTTGGCATGATATTATGATGTGATAGATATAAATGGTAAAGATATTATTTGATATGAATTGCATATTATGTATGATAGAATTTATATGATTATATGTACCAATAAGCTTGGATAACTTAGCGTGTGGTTTCTTGCACGCAGGTCTGGAGCCTTAGGAAGAGTTGATATAGAGAAGCTAAGCTAGTCAAAGAATTTAGATTCAAAGTCGGCTCATATTTTATTCATCTTACTTTATTCATTCATTTTGGGATATTGGAAATTTGTTTTAATAAGGAATATTGCGTTATGAACCTATATTTTTAAGACCTTGCATGTTTTTTTTATATAGTCATGTTTAGCCCTTGGTTTACAGACTTTATGATTATGGTTTATTATGTAAGCACGAATACATGATATTTATTTAAATGGTTATAAACCATTATGATTAAATAGATGTATGTTAATATGATATGTTTAACTGGTAAAGGTTTAAAAAGGAATAATTAGATAGAATATGATAAGATGTGTGTAGTAGCACTTCCTTACATAGTAGGTTAGTATACTATATGGGAGGGTGTTACATTTTTAGTATCAGAGCTCGATTTAGGCAGGACTTGAACAGGCTACGGGTTTATCATGCGTTGCATTCACATATAGCATCTAACTCTAACAAAGGCTGCTTCTCTATCAACTTGTAGGATAGTGTGAGCGATGTCGAAATCTAAGTATCGTATTATTTTTTAGGAGGGACATTCGCATGATATTGGGGTACACCGTGCAACTGGGGTACACCGTGCACCTAGTGTGAACAATGTTCAGGGTCCCTAAGGAGTCCCAGATTTGAATCAGCCAAATGGACAGGCTGACCAAAGCCAGATTCCCCTTATGCAGCAAATGGCTGGTTTGTTGCAGTAGATTGTCTAAGCTGTGCCACAGCAGGCTCCTACTTTGCCTCCACCTCCACCACCGAAGCTAGTCATCTAAATTGACAGACTCAAGAAAGATGGGGCCACAGTCTTCTTGGGTAAGAGGACTGGTGATCTAGCAAACACCGAGTAGTGGCTAGACCAAACTGAGAGGGTCTTTAGAAAGTTGCAAGTCCCGAAGGAGGACCGATCCAGATTTGCTGTGTCTCTACTATAATTCGATGAATATGACAGGTGGATGACAGTCCTTAAAAGATTAGGGGTGATAGAGTCAGTGGCATAGAATTACTTTGTGGAGTGGTTCAGGGTCCGCTATATACTCAAATATATTTCGATGAGCAAAAAAGGAAGTTTATGACTCTCAAGCAAGGGAAGATGTCAGTTATGGACTATGAGACAAAATTTACTCGGCTCAGTAGATATGCCCTAGAGTTGGTTAGCATGGAGAGTGACATATGTCGACGGTTCGAGGATGCATTAAGTGGCAAGATTGGGGATGTGATTTCTTGTTTCCACTATAATAACTATGTGAACCTGATTTCTGCTGCTCTCACTCTATAGCAAAGAGAGAAAGAGAGTTGAAGATAAGAGCAAGAGTTATACAACCTCAGTGACCCAACATACAGCTAAGAAAGGCCACTCCTATATCAATTGCTGGTAGCTCCCAGACTTGGTCTAGAGAGGATGCTCCTTTATATATTACTTGTGACAGACGTCATCATCAGGAGTGCAAACATGCCATTGGGGCTTATTTCAGGTGTGGCCAATAGGAGCACATGAAGAAGGACTATCCTATGATAAAAGACAATGCACCAGCTCAAACCACAACCTTAGCACCTACCCGAGCTAGAGGTGGCCGCCCAGGCAATACCAGGGCCACTTTTGAGATAGTCAACAGGCCAAGATAGAGCCGATCACCAACCAAGGCCTATACCATGAGGGCTAGAGAGGACTAGGATGCCACTGAGGTCATTATCAGTATGTTCTCTTTACATGGTTCAGATTTATGTGCTTTAATAGATTTTGGTTCCACACATTCTTGTATTTGCACAAGCGCATCTAAACAACATAACATGGCTAGTGAAACTTTGTTATATGAGATTGAGGTAACCAATCCATTAGGCCACAATGTTATTGTGAATCGAGTTTATAAGGGTTGTCTATCAGTTATCTGGATCGACAATCGACTATAGGTCCATGCTTTGTCAACAAATCCATACCCAGAATAGCATCAAATTCATGGAAAAGTAATTCTATTAAATCTGCTCGGAACTCTCTACTCTGTATTACTATGAGACTCTATCTGTATATTTGGTTTACCTTCGCACTATGTCCCAATGGATTGGTCACAACTATCTCATACTCAAAGGCCTCAAGAATCATATTTCCTTATCTAGGTGCAGATGTGCATATGTATGAATGTACGGAACCAGGATCTATCAACGCATACAAGTCAGAGCTAAATAAAGAAAATTTACCAATTATAACATCTACACATCCTGGTCCTCCCGAGCTCTCATGCATATGCCCGAGCTAGAGCTTGAAGGGTTTTGATCATGTATCACATACATATAACGCAGCGGAAAATAAAAAGTTTCAAAACCCGAATCAAATGATTTTCATGTGTCAATTAAAACTAATTTAACCAAAGAAAATTCAGAATTTATACCTTTATAATTTCTTGATTTTTCTTCAACTTCTTACCTTGTTGGGTTGTAGCAAACCACAACAATCTAATCTTGGATTGTCTA
>CATIWF010028080.1:0-30217 GCA_949630135.1 Balakata baccata
TAACACATACCACTTGATATAATATACTTAATATTTCATTGTCAAATTTACAAGAATAAATGGAACACATTCCAATAGTTATACATCATAGTGTCAAGTGGAATGAACAACTAAATTACACTGATTTTAGGGTTAATGGCATACTAATTCCAATTAGTTGCAACTTTGACAATCTGCATTTAAACAGAGAATTCAACACCATTGAGATAAAGTACAAGTTAAAAGACAATTATCCATCTTTAAAAATCGAAGAAAACATGGGACTTTCATTCTATTTAGAAATCAAGAAAAAAGAGACAGATATTATAAAGTTACCACTATGCATAACTGTACACCAAAGAGATATTGAGCAAAGTTGTTTCAGACTAACTTATTTCCAAAATGAAGAGCATATGAGAAGTTAATCAACAAATAGATACTCAATTTCAGTATTAGAAACTCAACAAATACTGAAGATCAAAATCAACCCATATATTTCTTAGATTATGCAAATGCATTATCAAAAGACATATTGGATGTCAACACAAAAGCTGAAAGCCCAATATTAGCATTTATAATTGATGCAATAACAACAACTGAAATCGTAGAAAATTAGACATATATAGACAAGGAGATAATAAAAAAGGTGTTAAGCTTCTATGAAATAAATTTAACATTTCCAATACAAGGTCAAAAAATCCTACATAAAGACATACATTGCCATATGCACAGACAACAATTGCACATGGTACATTAGAGCTTCAACAAAAGTTAATTTTTTATTTCCAAAAGTCTTCTAAATGTTTGCTATACATTTAGTAAAACTTGTGTAAATATGTAATGAATGTACTATATTTTTGTAGTATACCTTCATTAAACATTAAACCTTAGGTAAAATTTGGATAAACATTGAGTTAACTTTAGGTTAACTTCTTGTATACCTTTGGTAAACATTAGGTATACCTTTGGTATATTTTTAGTAAACCATCGGAAAACCTTTGTAAACCTTGGATAAATCATGCAAACCTAGGGTAAACCTTTCTATTATATCTTCATTAAATGATATATCTAAACTAATGTTGATAACTAACTAATATTTTGAAAAAAAAAATTGTTACAATCGCAGGAAGTACAAAAATTATTAAAGTCAGAAAGTTCAATAACATTCACACATGCTCTTTGGAAGTCATATTGGCAGACCAAAGATAAATAACTTCATCTATAGTTGTTGACAACATCAAGTGAAAGAAGAGAATAAAAACCACAAGATATTATAAAGGATATGAATGATGACCATGGCATGAAAATCAGCTATATGAAAAACTTGGAGGTCAAAGGAAAAAGCACAATAAATGGTAAGGGGCAAACCAAATGAATCATATACACTGTTACTAAAATTCTTGTGCATATTAAAAGCGAAAAATCTAGGCTCATTTATGGACCTAAAAAAGGAGGACAACAATACATTCATATACACATTTATGACACTAGATGCATCAATAAAAGGCTGGAAATCCTGCAGACCAGTAATGGTAGTTGATGACATATTTTTAAAAGCAATATATAGTGGGACAATGCTGACAGTATCAACATAAGATGTAGCTAGTAAAATCTATCTACTGTCATTTTCAATTGTTGACTCTAAAAATGATATGACATAGGAATGGTTCTTCACTAAAGTTAGAGAAGCATTTTGTTGTCCTTAAGCAATGTCCATAATATCATATAGACATGACAACATATAAAAAGCAATAAACAAAAAAGTATATCATGAAGCTGCACATGGTATATGCACATACCACATTTTGAATAACCTTAAAACAAACTTCAAAAGGAAGTCAAAGAACATAAAGAACCATTCCTTAAGGCAACAAAAGCATCTACTACATAGGAATGTGAAAGATATATGAAAGAGCTAGATAGAATAGATACAAGGCTCAAACCTTATCTTGCATCAATTGGATACTACAAGTGTGCTAGTCCTTATGCAATGAATAATAGATACTCAGTGATGACATCAAACATAGTTGAATTAATCAATGCAGCAAATAAAGAAGCTAGAGAATTACCAGTAACAATATTACTAGAGCATTTACAAGGTTTGGTACAAGATTAGATGAATAAAAACAATGCAAGAGCAACAATCACAAAGTTAATAAGAAGACCCAAACATATGCTAACAGAAAACTACCACCACTTAATAAAAATGCAGGTAAATATTCTCAGTTCTCTTAAATATTCAATAAATATATGTCATAGCTCGGATACATGTATGCTAGTTATTGGTAAACCTTTGTCATATCTCTAGTAAACTTTTAAAAGATCTCTAATATCTATGGTAAACCTTAAGTAAACATTAGCTAGACCATGGGTAAACCTTGCAAATATCTCTGGTTAACCTTGTATAAAAATTGTGTAAATGTTGAAGACATAAATTGTAAATCTTTAGGTAAATTTTAAGTAAACATTAGATACACTTCAAGTTAAATTTTCCTAAAACCTGAGTAGTAATACCTTTAATACTGTATAAAAATTTAAAACATATCTAATAAAGAAAAATTGTCTTTCTAAGCAGGTAAAATGATCAACTAATGATTTATTCAATATACACGAAAGGTGAAAAGCATTCACAATAAACTTGTTGCAAAGAAAATGTACATGTAGAAGATTTCAACTTGATGAGCTACCATGTCCACAAGCATTAGCAGCATTAGACCATATAAACCAAGATCTATATCTTTATTGCTCAAACTTCTACGTAAAAAACAATCTACTAGCAACGTATGATGCAAATATTTATCCACTTAGGAGCTTGTCAACTTGAGAAATACCAACATAAGTTGAAGAAATAAAAGTAACATCACCATAAGGAAGGGTAAAAGCTATGAGACTAAAGAAAAGAATGATACAAGTACTATGGGAGACAAAAACCCAAAACAAATGTAGTAAATGTAGATAACATGGGCACAAAAGAAAAACATGCAAAATGTACCAAAATAAAAAAAAAATATTTTGTTTAAATGAATAATAATTTTTGGCAATTATGAACAATATGTATGATGATAATGTTACTAAATCTCATAGTAATATGCGCAAATGTAGGTATATATTTGATATATGTGTGAAACACTTATAGCAAACCTTTGGTAATCCTCTAGAATATCTCTTGTAAATGTATTGAATACATACAATAAATCTTAAGAAAACCTTGGGTAATTAGGTAAACCTTGATAACCTCTAGTATATGTCAAATAAAAGTCATGAATACATACACTAAATCCAGGGTAAACCCTTAGTAAACTCTGGTACATCTCATGTGTAAACTTTGAGGTAAACATTGGGTAAACTTTTGGTAAATCATAGGTAAACCTCTAGTATATCTCATGGAAACAACTTTGGGCACACTTTGGGTAAACTTTTAGTAAACCCTTAGTAAAACTTGGGTAAACCTCTAGTATATCCCATGAGTAAAACTTAGGGTATACCTTAGATAAACCCTAGGTAAACCTTTGATATATCTCATGAGTAAAAATTGGGGTAAAAATTGGGTAAACTTCTAGTAAACCCCAAGTAAACATTGGATAAATCTCCGGTATACCTCATTGGTAAACTTTGGGTAAACTTTTAGTAAACTCTGGATAAACCACTATAATATCTCTTGTTAATGTCTGCAATACCAAAAATTCCACAAACTAATACCAAAACCACAATAACATTTACATAAGAAGCTTTACACAAAACATTAATATCATATATAGTAACAAAAAACTATCAAAATATGAAATTATTAAGACAATGGTATAAATGAGCCATATCTATATTATATATTAGAATAAAAAGGTACATAGTACATAAAAAAAAGAAAAAAAAAGAAAAAAAAATTAAAAGTGTAAAAAGTTACAATTCACATATATATACTAACCCTTCCTCATTTTCTTCAGTATTCTAAGTGTATGATCCTCACCCTTACTTTCAACTGTGTCATCCAATTTTATTTGACCATACTTCTATAAAGACACAACAAGCCTATTTCTATATAACTTAATGGCAACTTGAGAAGGAATGTCCTTGCCAAGGATGAAGTGCTCAGTAAAGAGGTAAACAAATGCAACACAATCACTAAAAGAAATTTAAAAAAATAACAATCACTTGATATTAAAAAAACAACACAATTCAATATTCACACAAATTCTTGCTATGGTAGACCCTGAACTTCCACAAGGTCAAAGAGATCTTTTGGATTCTTACTGTCATACACTTTAGACTTCATATTTTCTTGCCTCTTCTCATCATATGTGCCAGCAACATAAAGAAAAAGTAGAAGCATAACACAATAAGGCTTCAAAGCATTTGCAGCAGCAACCCATTGCTGAACACTTGACAGCGAATTGTATACATATACACATCTATCCTCAAAACTCAGCCTTACCAAAATCCTATGATCTTTATTTGTTACATGAATAGGAAAAAGAATATGATCCATTTCAACTCGTGGCGTATTATATTGAAGTAGTAGCCCCAACAAAAAATCTATCATTATATTATCAACAATAGAGATTACAAATATATCTTTCTTATTAGCTTGGTCATAGTATTTATACAAATTACTAGTGTAAGAGTGGAAATGATAATCTGTTGTTGTAAACTTGACAAGACATTTCTGTCCATTTTTACCTCTCTTCTTAAAGTAATAGAAGATCATATTAGGGTGTTGCAAATAAAAAATAGAATAAATGTCAGTCACCAAAAGCATAAAATAATTAGTAAATAGAATCAACACAATCAACCTTGGGTATACTATGAGTAAACTTTAATATACTATGAGGAACTTCGGGTATATTTTAGGTAAACCTTTGGAACAATTTTGGTAAACCATCATAAAAAAAGGGTAAATGTAAATCATGTGTAAACTTAGGATAAACCTTGGGTGTACTATAAGTAAACATTAACATAATAGAGGCAATCTCAGGTATGCTTTGGATAAACTTTGGTATAAATTAGTAAACCTTTAATATAAATAAGGGTAAACCTTTGATATACTTAGGATAAACCTTAAGTATACTTAGGATAAACCTTAAGTATACTTTCATGTGTAAACTTAAAGTGAACCTTGAGTGTACTATAGGTAAACCTTAGAATAGTAAGGGCAACCTCAGGTATACTTTAAGTGAACTTTGGTATATATTGCTAAACTTTTAGTATACATAAGGATAAACATTGGATATATCTAGGGTAAACTTTAATATACTTTAGATAAGTATATATTGGTAAACCTTTAGTATATATATGTAACCTTGGATATATCAAGGGTAAATCTTAGGTATAATTTCACCTCTAGAAATTAAACAGCAGAGTAAAAGATTAGCTATGAATAAAAAACTTACAGTATCATGCAAATAACATTTCATAATGCACAACCAATAAAACCAAATCTTATCATACACAGTAAAAAAAGCACAAAATCTATTCTAGGCTCAATTTTACTTTCACCAGCTATATACACTTTAATAACATTACAAAAAGTTAAAAAAAACATTAGTAAAATACAAACAATAAATAAATATTAAATAATAAAAATACAAAACTTTACCTTTTTTTCCTTTAGTTGACTTTTCAGAATCTAATCATAAAATAATGACAGATCACTAAATGCAGGCCTTTCACGAAGAATATCATTAAAGGATATGATAGTTCCAATGCTTCTCTTGATTTAAGATCTAAATCTTCTGCTATTGAATCAAATTTGTTGACAAAATGAGATTTCACATGAGCACCCAATTAATTCTTCCTTTTGAAAATATTACCAACTCCTAACTCTCTTGTTGCATTGTATCAACTATTATATCCTCTTTATCTACTGGATTTTTAGGAGGAGTAACAACATCATCATACTACATTCTACAGCTTTTGAATCTTTCTTTTCAGCTTGGCTATAAGGAGTGGATCTCAATAGAGTAAAAGATGATTCAGCAATATGGACAACATCCACGTGATATGCATGTTACAAAATAACAATACACATGTAAATACAGTATAAAATATAGAAAAATAATAACATAAAAGAAAGATGGGAAGAAAAAAAATTACCAGCGGGTTTAACATATTCAATATAGTCCTTTACAATTGAATTAATTTTTTCAAAAAGATTATCATTAAAGAAATAATCTGGATCTTTATTTAAATATTTTCTAGCATTCTGAAAAAATAAAAAAGGAATACAAATGTAAGCTCAATATATAATAAATATCATATAAAATTTACATTATGAAAATATAAACTAGGTAAATTTTGATTAAACTTTGGGCAAATTTCGGGTAAATTGGGTATACATTAAGCAAATCTCGAGAAAACCTATGATAAACTTAAGGTAAATCTTGTCTATACAAAGATATACATGAATAAAATCTCACTAAAATTTCAAAACCAAAAACTAAAATATAAAAATAAAACTTACATGTTCTTCAAAAATACAATTATTAGCCACAAGATTACTTATTTCAATCTCATCAATTTGAGCCATGACACCTTCACTATAAAATGAATATGTAGAATCTTTAACATTCTAAAAATTCGGATCCTACAAAAATATTAAGTGACCTGTATATAGAAAGTAAACTTTTGAATAATGTTTAACAATCATAAAATAATCATTAATCAACAAATACAAAATAAATCAAAAACAAAAATAAAAAAGATTCATAACGTACAATTAGTTGAAAAACAGCCATGAGACCTTCAGCAGCTCCAATAATAATATCATCTTCATTTTTCTCAGAAATAGATACAAAACAAAATTGATTACTTGGATCCTCATTCAAATCATTAGAAGCAGTATAAGCACGAATTTCATTATCTATATGCATTTCACTATCTATATTATCTAAATTATCTATTTCATTATTTATATTAACTATATTATGTAAATGATCTTTAACACTAGCAATATCACCAACATTAGCATCACAAACATCTGTCTTACCACCTACATTTTCTTTATCACCAACAACAACACCACCAACTTCACCTCCATTTTTACATCCATTATTACTTCCATCATCACCCTCTTCACTTTCTTTAGTATCAGATTCTTCACTATCAGATTCAGAATCAGAAAATTTTTTGTTATCAGTGGTGTGTATGCCCTAGTGTATTCATTGCCTGTTATATATTAAATAATGTACTACAATGGACACATGTATATTTCACATTCATAATAAATAAAATATTCAAGTTGTTAATTATATTATAAATTTAGTAGTTCTTTTATACTATGAAATGTACAATCTTTTGATTAACCACAAAAAATTTATTATCAAGTTGTTGATAATAATTAGATAAATATCTCTGGTAAAAGATAATCATAAAAATATTCATAACCGGAACATGACAATGAATTGGACATTTATTGAGCCTCTAAGTTATTACATAGTTTATTTTGAGGAGGAATCTCATTCTCCATGATATATTGATATCTAGATAAACCAATGGGTCCTTAAATAGTTAACAGTACCGAATAGTGACGCCTGATAATAACTGCACATGTAGTGCTCGACGTCAACAGTTATTATCTTAGTTATAATATATGAATTTTTTTATGACTCGAAATCCTTTGATTTGATGTGTTAATATTATTCTTTCATAGGTGACTATGGAGGTGCTCTTGCCTTGTACTAGATTATCCACGCTTGATAATCTAGTTCGTAGTCACCACAGTTGGTTATGTAGTGAGACATGAGATTACCAATAGTAGGACTCGTTACCCTAGTACCAATGTAAGATCCTAATATAATTGATATTTTGGTTCGAATAAAATATATTTCTGACCAGGATAAATATGACTTATTCAATATAAGATCAATATTATTAGTTACACTAATAATGATAAGTCTTACTTTAATTAGAAAGCAAATTACCACTCATTAGTATATTGACTAATAGGGTTTGACATGTTGTGACCCTAATCAATATTGAGATCATAACGAGATGACTTAATATTATGATTTAGATGTCAAATTAATATTCGAGATTTTATTAGTAATTAAAAAGAAAATTCCGAAAGGATATTTAATGTGTTTAAGTATACGAAAAATTTAGAAATAATGTCTCATATAATATTAAGGAGTTAATATTATATTTTTATTCCGATAAAATTATTGACCTTATAAGTCACACCTAGATTAAATTATTTGGTTAGTATTTAATAATGATGTGAGAATTAATTTAATTGAGAATTAAATTAGAAATGATTACTTATATTATTTTAGTTAAAATTAATATTGATTAATTTTAACTATTTTTTCTATATATAATTTAAATTAAAGTGTTAATTAAAATTATCATAATTTAATTAAATTAACTATAATGGTAAATTAAAGTAATTACTATGGTTAATAGAAGAAAAAATTGATTCATGATGGTAGTTAAAATTATAGACATAATTTATTATGTCATTAATTCTTTAACTAAAAAAAAAATCAAAAGTCAGAAAAAAAATAAAAGGGTAAAAAATCAACAACCACCTCCCACCAACCCCATTAATCCTTCTGCTTGGTAGAAGGATTTAGAGGGAGGAGGGGTTTTTTGGTTCTTGAGGTCCTCGCGAATAGTACTTGAGAAAAAAAAAATTTCTTCTTAAATTTGAGGGAGAAATTTTGTGATCATATATTTGGGACTAGCACAAGAGTTTTATTAAATGTAACTAAAGTTTTTGGTTTTTTTGCTTGGTTTATGCACTTGGTGAATTCGATTTTTTTGTTCTATAAATCATGAGATGATTTTGACAAATGTAAATTATCTATAAAAGTTACAAAATATGTTTTGCAAAAATTATGGATAAATGCTCAAAGTTAACATGAAAAGTGTATTTGCATATCATGTAATATTTGATTGCATGTTTCAGTTAAATTAAAAATTTTTGAAATCTCTAATTTTGAACGAAACCTAGAGCTCTCCCCAATCCAAAAAATTGTTTATGCTTCCAACACTTTCCTCATTTCTCTCCTTTATTTATATGTTCTCATCTCCATCAATTTCCTTCTTATCTGAACAAAAGCATCAACATTTGTCTCCAAAGACTTAAGATTGGAACTATCCAAAAATCACATCCACCTCCTGAATGAATGATTTCAAAGAACCCATCCACTTCTCAATCCTGATCTACTTGTAGCAGACAACTTTCAACATTTCATTCATCTTCTTATTAGATTGATGAGAAGAACCAATAATATTTGTCTCTGCACTCTTTCCAAAATTAGAAAAAGAAGGAGTTGATTCTTGGACAGTTATAACACACTTTGAAAAAACTTAGATATCATTAATTCATTATTCTCAGCCTCTATAGGTACAATACGTCTCAAATTTATTTAGAACACAAACAAAAACGGTCAAAGAAGAAATGTAAATAAACATGAAAAACAACATAAAAAATAAATCAACAATATACTATCACTAAACTTTTTGGTGTAAAAATGGGTAAACCTCGAATAAATTGCAGGTAAACCTTGAGTAAATTTCGAGTAAACTTTGATATATTGTGACTTATAATTTAAAAACTTTACATTATAATCAATAAATCCAAACATGAAATTTTAACACACAAAAAAATAGAAAAAAAATACTTAATTTACAAATAAATAAAAAATATTAAATTGAAAGAATAAAATATTAAAGTAATAGAGAACAAATTGCCAAAGAAGTACTCTTTTGAAAAAAAAAGAACTCTGCAATATTTTTGAAAAAGGAGTAAAAACATCAAAAAAAGACCAATTCAAAATATATGGGATAGAATTTGTAACACGTTTGGCTATTTAAGCCACAATAACACATTCATAAAATCAAACTTGTGGAGCCAATGGAAAACCAATGATTTTGTGCCCATACCTCTCTTTATTGTGGACCTTATCCTTCAATGAAATAATCGTCTCAAAATAAAAAATTTTACCCCAAAAGTAGGTCCCACAGTCATCACTATCTACAAGGTTGAAATGCTCGATCGACACTAATTTCAAGGATGGAGAAGCAAACAAAAATCCTTCCAAAAAATACAAAACAATAATCTTTATAGTATCCTCATCATTCCGCCATTTCCCATAAATGAAAAACTCCTCAAGAGTTTCCTTGCTTACCTTATCACTCCCTTCCAATTATTTTTCTAATAGATTATTGTTCTTATCCTTATATCCCATAACAAATTCATCACAATCCGGTGATGACAACAAAATCAATGGAAAACTGCATGCATTGACCACCAATCAAAAACTACATCTCATCAATATTAAGTTGGTTAGTCTCCCGTAATAACAAATTATGCACCAACTGATGTTGCAGCTTGAGTTTAGGAAAATCTAAATAAGCATTGAAATAGGTCTTCCTAAACAACTCAAGTTGCTCAACACTTAAGTATTTTAACAACTTCCCCTTTACTAAATCTTTCACAAATATACAGTTTAACTTTGCTACATAATGCTAATCAACATTTAGATACAATCTAACATCCTAAAAAAAATAATCAATATATATCACATTAATATCCTGTTAGTGGTAAAAAATATGAAACATAAAATAACAAGAAACATAACATAATTTTAGTAAAATTTACATTAACTTGGTAAATATTTGGTAAATTTTAAATAAATATTATATCAACTTTCAATAAACTTTGAGTAAACATTCTATTAAGCATTTAATGTTTCAACTCCTAAATACATATTAGATAAACCTTAAGTGAACTTTCAGTAAACTTTGGTTAAAATTTGGGTAAACCTTATATCAATTATCAATAAACTTAAATCTTCTATTAAGCATTTAATGTTTCAGCTTCTAAATACACATTGGGTAAACCTTATGTGAACTTTCAATAAACATTGGATATATTTTCGGTATATCTTGGATAAACTTTTTACTAAAGGTTTAGGGTTTAAGATTTTCAATACATTTTTAGGTAAATTTTGGATACACCTTAGGTATACTTTTGGTCAACATTAAAGAAATGTTACCTAAAAAATGTCCCACACACTAAATATCACATTAAACACGTAATCAACATAATTTTACAAAGATTTGAGTTTATTCTAACAAACTCTTAATCCAAACTTCAATTCCCAAAATAAAAATAACAACAAATCAATAAAAAAATATAACGCAAACCCAAAAAATCACACAAAAAAGTATTAAAAAAACAAAATGACAAAACAAAAATAAACAAAAAAACTTACATTTGATCAATCCTTTCCCCGATATACAATAGGAGAATAATTATTAACATTATTTGACTTAGTAGCTTTCCCCTTCTTAAGAACAACAATATTTTCAATTCCAGATGTTTGTTTCCTCATTTGAGTACCTTTTCCCTTCTTATAAACAACATTTTCATTTCCAGATGTTGGTTTTCTCATCTTTCCATAGTTTAAATAGAAAATCTTGCTCTTTTTGATGGGGTATCAATTATTAAAACTCATAAAAACAAGCTGAAATGAATAAAAAATAATAAAAGAGATAAACCAATAGACAAACCAAACCAAACCAAACAAGAATAGAGAAAACAAACATCCCAAAGAAAATTGAAAAAAAAAAGTCTTAACAAATGAAAATAAGAAAGAAAACCTAAAAAATAAGTTAAGCTACAGAAGAAAAATAAAAAGGTTTACACTCGAGAAAATGAAAAACAATAATAGATGAGAAAATAGGAAATGATTTAATGAGATAAAATATTTTCCATTAAAAAAACGGTATAAATAAAAATAAAATCAGTAAAACTGAAAAAAATAAAAATGGAAAATAAAACTGAAAAAAAAAAACATTTAAAAACCAGTAAACCATAAAAAAGGGCTTGAAAATGGTTTTTATTATTTTTTAATTTTTAATAAGAAGGTCCTTATTTGATTTATAGCCACAAGAGATGGCGGGAAAAAAAGAGCTTGTATTTTTTTCTGCTTCTTCGAAACCAAAGATGGAGGATTAGGAGTCCTCAGTTTATTAGAGAAAGCAGGTCGACGACAGTCTGAAGAGGCTTCACTCGCTTCAGTTGGGGATGGATTTGGCTCTCGAGGGGGGCGATTTATCCGCTGCCTACGTCCTCGATTTTTGTCTCCTTGGTTTCCTCGTCGGCTCGACTCTCTCTGCGGCGTTGATGAGGTACTCGCTCGACCTATCAGTCGCGATGCTGTCTCTAAGCTCGATTGTCATTCCTGAATTCGATCGGTATATAGCGCATAAACGTCTAGAAATGATTATTATTTCTCTTGATTTATTGCTTAAAGCGAATTCTTATGGTTTTTATGGTCTTATGGCCGTATTGAGGCTATGGAATCTGAATTTTCCTGGAGATTTTTGTAATTAAATCTTGCTTATTAGTTTTATGAATTAAATATATTGAGTGCTGATCTGGGCTCAAAATCAATTTGAAACCTCGACGTGATGGTATGGACAAAACTTATATAATTATTTCCGTGGCATATTTCCGGAGTAACTAAAGCTTCATGCAAGTGTGTGTATGTCCTATAGCCTTATGTAAAATGATAAGAAATTATCATGATGCGGACAGTGGATTGTGTACTGCTATAATTAGGGGCCTAAATTGTGCAATAGATGTTTTAAGAAGATTTCAAGCAGAATATTTATTTCGTTAACTAGTTTAAATACAAGAATCATGCAATTCAACTTCACTGGGCGAGCCACTGGGCCCTTGGTCTGGTCGTAACTCACCACGTTAAGAGTTTGCAGGGGCTCGAGTTCAACTGCTCCCACTACCATGTGAGGGCATTATGCCCCATTGGTGCCTCAGTTGCCATGATATGTGTCATGGACCCTCACTTACTACCTCTTTCCCACTAACGGTAACCACTTATGTGTATCTTGTGTTTCTATTTTTTTTATTTTTTTATTTTTTTATTTTCACTGAGTGACAACATAGGATATATTTGTCCCTTCTCTATTCAGTTAATTTGAATATTTGCAAGATATGCATTTTACGTTGATGACAATTTTGCATCCAGATTATATGTACTTTCTGACATATTAGTGTGATATTTGAGCTCAATTTTTGGTTTAGCCAAGCATTTGAACTAGCAGGCAGAGCTCTTGAGTCCTGACCATGTTCTTAGCAGAAAAAAGATATTGACATTGAGAAGATTAAGCAGTCGAAGCATTTCCGCGCTTTTCTTCAGAAATATAATATAAGGCCTTTAAAGGAAAAGTTTGGAGTGAAACAAGTATGCTTTTGTGATTAGTAGTTTTTTACATTCTATTCAGCAGTTTAGATAGCTGGCTTTATTCGATTTTGCTGTAACTCATTTGTTTCATTTTTAATTTGGCGTTTTCTCAATATTTATGCATGGTATGGAAGTTTTCTATTTGGGATTCTGATCAAGTTGTTAGCTTTGTGTTCCAAGATGCAAACATATGGTATGTGTTCTTCATGATCCGTTAGGAGCATTAACAGAACTTCTTATTTTCAGGGAGCTGGTTAGGATTGATGATTTGAGGAACATGCCAAAAAAGGTTACTACACAAGCAAATTTGACATCCTTGTATGAACAACATCATGAAGGCATATGGTGGTTGACATAAGAGTCCTTTGAACTCTACTGATTACTGCATGGTTGTACAGATGGCTCATTCTTGTCGCAACCCTTCTAGAGGTCATAATCTCTCGAGTTATATAAAAAATGAAGATGCAGAAAAAGGTTATAGAAAGGCTTTGGGATCAAAATGTTCACATGAGGAAATCAGTAGTCATAGAAAAGATGGTGCTGACTCACCATCAAACAATGATGATGCTAATACAGATGTTTCTTGCAATGGATTTGTAACTGCAAGAGTAAAATTGGTACTTACTCCGTTCTTGTTGATCCAAAATTAGGCAATACACAAAGAAATAGAGTAATGGTCTAGGATTCATTCATTTTATCTATTTTTATGATTGTGCTAGTGCAATATATTTGTGGTCTATAGACACCTATCTGGGAAAAATCCAATAAGATTCACTGGCATTTTGCAATCAGCATTGGTCTTACCTGGTTTCAACTGTAACCCTTCCTCATAATTTTTTTTAGTTTTCTCTGTTTTGTTATGGCATTATGTTATTTTTTTTTAATACAAGGTTTAAATACAGTCTGAACAGTTTTTAGGCGACCAAATCAGCAGAATAGAATTTTCTGTTATTTCTACAGAATCAAAAAGAAAAAAAAAAAAGAAATCTCCTGTTATTTCTAGGATAGAACTTGGATCAGAAAATATCTTATGAAAGCTGAACAGGAATATAAAGGACTTCTTTGGGAGTTTTTGCCGTGATTTTGATTTGTCAAACGGCATTATTGTGCTAACATGAGAAATGATGCGTAATTATCATTTACTAGCTAAAATAGAAGCATGTTATTATGTAATATTGGATTAATTGTCAAATAGTCTAATCCTGGCAACTTCTTTAGGTCATTGATTTGAAATTTAACCTTCTTTTCCCCTCTTCATTGCTTTTATCGAAATTAAGCATGTTTTCTAAGTTTTGGCACAGGAATGGATGCAAGGCAAAGACGAGGGTTGGTGGGATAACCGAGTACACCTGTCTCTCTACAAAGTGATAACACAAACAGGGGTTATGGGGTCAGATCATATGCCTGTTCTTGACGTGGCATTCGTGGGAACTTTATTCCTCATATAAAATCCAATGGAAGCATGATCGCACAAGTTGCAGGAATGAGTGATGATGCATTAGATGATTCAAAAAGGAAAGGATAAGTTTTATTTTACTTTTCATGGTATGCAAAATAAAGTTCACATTTCTTATAAGCGCTTCCTGCCACAAGATGTATAATAAGTTAATCAACAGTATTTGGAAGAAGATTCAACCATCTCAGACTGTCTTCTCGAGTCTGGACAGAGTTATAAAACTAGGGTTTTGCATTCAAACAACAATCTTATTGCGCTTCACATTTTAAGCTGTATAATCGAACCGTAATGCTCATCAATGCCAATATGTGCAGTGTCCAATGTTGAATTTCCAAGTTGGCTTGTGCATATGTGAATCTATATTGCGCACCTTGCAAAGAAGAATTTTTTACCTTTTTAGCCACAGCAGATTGAACTAATGCTTGACAGTCATTTTTGGAGCAGGAAAAAAAAAGGGAAAGAAAAAAATGCTTGACACTGTCAAGACCCTGCTTTCAATTCCTGCAGCATTTCTCGCCTTGGAGTTCTGAGTGGTTTTGTACCAATGAATAAGCATGACATATCATTAATTTTTAATCATTGTTCTGTTTTCTCTTAGTTTGGAGATGCTTTGTCGTCTTGATGCTAGCTTCCGGAAAGACTAAGGAATATGGAACCTCATCATATGAGCATGTTACTAATGAGATTATGGATCTGGATCCTAATGTTTGATGGGATGATTTTGGTACTATAAAGTACTTAAAAACTTCTTACTGCATTCCATTTACAATTGTAATTTCTTATAGGTGGTGCTCTAATTTTAGTTCTTGCCAAATGATGATGTAGCTGGCTTGGAGCATGCTAAAAAAATATGTAACTGAGATGGTCATGTGGCCTTTATTACGGCCTGACATATTTAAAGGTTGCCATTCTCTCGGGAAATGTCTTTTCCTTTTTGGTCCACAGTTATGCGCTGGATCCAAATATAAATGGAATTCAATCCTAAAATATATTATTTCATTTCAGTACCTCCATGTTTTAGGGAACAGGAAAAACAATGATCGGAAAAGCCATTGCTGGAGAGGCCCAGGCAACTTTTTTCTACATACCTGCCAGCTCATTAACAAGCATGTGGGTATGTCTATTTGTGCTTCTTTTCTCCATCTTGCTTCGTGGTTCACTGATTGAGTTGTTATTTTCTGAAAAACATGTTAAATAATTGGTCTCATAAAAATAGTTGAGATAGGATTAAGAAACTTCCATTCGGCTATATTCAAGGGCGTAGCTACATTATAATGTACATGACTCCACAAAAAAATTTTAAATGGTTTAATGTATAATAGTGTCGTAATAAATGACCCACTAAAAATTAAGAAAGTGGCCCCACATGTGTAATTATGTTATTTTTATATGATTTTTGTTATGTTTTTTCATAATTGTTATATATCATTTTATATGTATAATTATATCATTTTTATGTTCTTTCGTATAATTGCTGTCAATTTTATATTATTTTATATGTATAATCATATAATTGCTAGCAATTATACATATAAAAGTAATTTTACTAGTATTACTTAGCAATTATATGTTATGAGTGATTCTACGGAAAATTTTTCTGGCTACGCCATGGGCTATATTCCCGATCTTCCTACAATTTTGTCCATATAGTGCATGATGTTGATTTCATTTTTTCTATTTGGCATTGCAAAAGATGACTATTTGGCAAAACACTTGTGGATTGTAATGAATTTGTATAGACTATTTTTATTTTTCAAAAAAAGCAGGATTACTGCTGATAGATAATAGATTCTTCTGCTTTTGAGTTCCATACGCGTTGCATTCAGATCATCATCTATGTTTCTTCAACTCATTATTTATGCTTCTTCAACTCTAATCTATCTCCATCCTTTACTCCTCAACTACAGTTTGTAACATTGTCTCTTAAGGGACTAGTTTTTTTAAGTAATGTTGCACTTGAGAAACAAAATTAGAAAATTTTGTGCTGATATTTCCTCTTTGATAATAAGGAAATTGGTTAATTATGATTCCGTTTTTACTCTTCTGTGATGGCATTCACATATCATCTTTCATATATCTCCAACTTCAGTACAAAACTACAACTCCAACTCCCCTCTGCTCTGCTGCTCCACATGTTTAAGATTCAAGTGACTGAGGAAATAGAGGAGAGACAAGAGAGACAATTGATATTGATAATTCCGATTATGCACTTTATTTATTTATTTGCAATATTACGACATAAGAAAGTCTTGTTAACATTTCAAAATATGAAATTTGGGTGTAGATTGGCGAAGGTGAAAAGTTAGCTGTAATTTTGTTGATGAAATAGATTCACTGCTGTAATTTTGTGTCTCATTCGACTGTTATGCTGGTTGCGGGCACTATTCATAGGACGGTACAGTTATGAGGGATCAACTTGATATTCTAGAACAAATGTTCAGTTATTCCTTGCATATAAGATGTAGCTCATGGTTCTATGTGGTTGCAGCGCGAGTCAGAAGATGAACATGAATCAAACAAAATACAATTCCTGATTGAAATGAAAGGCTTCGACAGAGTTAGTGACTAGTGAGCAAATTCTACTTATAGGTAATAGTTAAAGCCACAAATTGAAGGCACATTATATTTAAATTTATCTGATTCAAGTAGATACATCTTTACCAAATAGGCTTATTGATAAAAACAAGTCCAACCTTTGACAATATTTTTTAGGTTTAGTCAAATTTTACGTTAATTTATTTATTTTTACCTCAACTTTAATTTTGGCAGCAAAATTGACAAAAAAAAATGTATCCTTTTTGCAGCTCACTCAAATAAAATTTCATTTTTTGTTGTATTTTGCTACGTTAAAATTGTTGGAAAAATTGTGATTATGAGTCATTTTGAGAGGGTAATTCGGAAGGGTCTCCTCCATCTAGTATAAATAGGAGTTTTTGGCTTTTGTTAAATAGTTTTTTTTTTTTTGTTTTTTGTTGGAAAAATCTTCTTTTTCCATTTTCTTCTTTTCAACTGATAGAGAGTGTGACATATAATCAGTTCGCTGTAAATGGTATTGTGTGTTCACATCTACTTGATATCTGTTGTATTCTGGGAGACAAACGTCAGTTTTTCTAAATATCGTTGATCAGAGGCGAATTTATTTTAAGGATACTGTGTAGAATACAGACTCCCGATTTCTTCTACCTTTCTCTTGTCATTTTATTCAAATATTGAATTAACTATACTCTTAGTTTCTAACACGAATATATTCTTTTTTCAATTTTAATTTGGTTGCTAAAATTGATGTAAAGTGTCCAAAGTTGAGGTATAAGTGACGACATTAAAAGCATATTTTCTAATTAATATTCAGTGTGAAGGTTTGAATTTATTTTGATCAATTAGCCTATCAAATTCTTGATTTTTACCTTCTGAAATGGCAAATTAGGCTGCCCCATATTTTCCTTGGGAAAATTACCATTTACTCCCCTTGGGTTTAACATAATGAGGTTTGAAAAATATACAAATTGTCAAATATATAATACACTAGTATTTCTTAGATTTAAAAATTATACTATTTATCTTTTGAAAGTTTAATATATTATACAAATATCCTCTTGCAAATTTGATTTATTGTACTAATGTTCTGTAAAGTTTGACATGTTGTACTAGTATCTCCCTAAGTAAAAGAAAATATCCTTTTTTAACTAAAGGTAAATACTTTAAAACTTACCAGAAGACTATATATAGTTTAACAGAAATAAAATAGAATGGACAAGTTGTATGCTTTTCAAACCTGGGAGCTACTAGTCTATTATATCAAACTAGGTAAATAGTAATTTTCCCATTTTCCTTTCTCTCACATTTAGTGTATCGTTTTGTGCGCGGTAATGGGATTAAAGAACGGCATTAAAATTCAATAGATTAAAGTTCTGAAAGGTCAGTAAAGAAACCTGTGCAGGAATCAACATTCTCATTGCCTTCGGTAACTTGTTTTGCAATGGGGATGTTTCTGCTGGTGAGAATATGTAACATAAGCTTAAATCAAATCAATGTAGAATTATAATATACCACTATGAACGACAAATCTACTTGTGCAGCCAAGTTTCTTTTTCCTTGTATTTTAGTTTCTGATCAAGCAATTCTTGCTTAGCATGCCGTGACAGTACGATAAACAAATGGATTTGATTGCATCATTCTTGCTCTTTAAATTCATCAAAAGAAAATATGAAGTTCTGAGAATTTTTGTTAAGAGAAATTGTGTTTATATTTTGAGTTGAGTAGTTCACGGGAATAAATGCATTCCATTGAACTGAAGAATTCTTGGAGTGAATGCAAAATCTGAGTCTTTTTTTCACCAGTATTTTTCTGAGCAAAAAGTTCAGCTTTTTTTTTTAATCAGACTGTGCTAGTTTAACTGCTCAATATATCACATGGTGTACTAAGAAAAAGAGCGCCGTTTGAACCAGCATACCGCTTAGTGCGGCAGTCTAACTAGTGCACAGCACTATTTTGTACAATAAATTCGGAATTTTTTTTTAAAAACTAGACGAAAAATGGAAATATATTTCCTAATTGCACCAAACTAAGAAATATCCCAAGAACTCGGTGAACCAGCAAGGTGACGACTTGCAAAAGACTTTATATCCCCTTGCCTTTATCAGGAGTAATCTGCATTCTAATTTATTTTGTGAACTGTATACTTGAATGAGTTAATATTGCTAACCTCCTTATGGGGAATGAAGAAGAAGCTAGAACCTGGAGTGTTCATAATCTTCTAGAGAAAGACAGTCTATTCAAGCTGTCAAAGGAGGGTATTGATACCATATGCAATCTGACTGAAGGTATCTTGTTCTTACATTCAGAGTGAAATTAAATCCAAATGTTTCTTTATGATATTTTGAACTGAATCATTTTTAACTGACCCTGAAATTTAACTCAAAATTATTTGTCTCACAAGTTTTCTGCGCTTGGCATTTCCTTTTATCTGTAGGATATTCAGGAACAGACATGAAAAGACTTAGTGATGGACGCATCTATGTCTACTGAGAGAAGCTCTTAGAAATTACAAAGCTGAAAAAGGAGGATATGAGACCAGTTATCCTTCAGGCAACAATAGTGCATAATTTTCTCTTATGCAAACACAAATTCACATCAATTAAGTATTCATTACTTATGTTGAAATTGCTCTCTCTCTCTCTCTTCTTTATACAGGATTTAAAAATGGCTCTGAAAGAAGTAAGACCCTCTGTATCTTCAACTGAACTATGTAGATATGATGAACGCAACAAGCAATTTTGAAGCCTATCAGTTTAGAATAGCCTAACTGCTCTAGAGAGAGAGAGAAAGTACACCTTCGAGATTCCTATGATATTTGTGGTAAATAGTAAATACCTCTAATGTTTTTGAAGTATGATACGTAAGATTGCTTCTGCAATACTGATTCTGTCCTTTTGCAAAATAAAGTAAAGGGATTGGACATTTTTTTAAGTATATAGATTAATAGAAAGCAGGTTTGGTGGATTCGATTTTTATTTTAGTTTTGAGTGGTAGTTGACAAATTAACAATCAAGATTGCAAGGCGATTGCTATAATTCAATACAATTAATTAATAGCTTCTATGATTCCCCTTAAAATATATATATTACATGTGAAATAATCGTTCCATTCACGCATGTGACTCTGACCAAATTTTAAAAATCTTTAGCATGTCTTTGCAAGCACCGGCTCATTCCTTCCTGTCCAGCGGCCGGTGACATCGTTGTGGGTGATTATTGACGTCCATGATTGATTCTTTTATGATTCTGATTATCGGTGCTAGTTGGTGTTTGCAGGTTATTCTTTCTACATCATGTTCGGTATATAGAAAAAATAGGGAATGGAATTCTATTTTTAATTAGATTATTGATATGGGATTTTAATATTTCTTTTAGGTATGTCTTACAATACGAATTGAAATTCTATTTTTAAATTTGGTGTGATTCTATAAGTAAGAGAAATAGAATTCAAAAATTACTTTTCATAATCACCCTTATTTTTAATAGATTATGTTTTATATGCAAATGAATTAGTAATTATTTTTTTAACTCCATGCTTCATATTTCATTCTTTTTTTTAACTATTTTTTCACATATATTTCTGATAAAATTCTTATTTATATTATTTAAATTTTATAATAATTATAATACAATACTGCAAGTAATAATTTTTAAAATTATATTTTACACAACAATAGAATATCAATATTGATTCATATATATATTGTTGGAAAAAATTCAGTAAATAAATGATGGTACAGTAATGTGAATTTAAAATTGATTAGATGAATTAAGAGGGCTCAAACCATGAAATATATTTTGTTTCAATTTTTGTTGATCTTGGAATAAATCATCAAGTAAAAAAAAATTATGTACTATTCTTCTATTGACTTCACTAAAACTGAAATATAATGTTGAGTCCATTCTTGAATAAATTCAAGAATAAAAAAATTATATTTCAATTTTTTGTTGATTCAGGAATAAAAAAAATTATATTTTCAATTATTATTTCTCACCTTGTAACATTGCAGTGCAATATATTATTTTTATTTAAAAAATATAAAAAATTATAAAAAATTGTTGAGTATAAAATCAATTAAATGGAAATATAAAAAATAATTCACAAGTTAATTGTTGTGTAAAAGTAATAACTGCAATATATTTTGGAACACGAAAAAAAAAAAGAAAATAGACTATTTTATTCAGGATAGATGGTATAATTGGAAAAAAATTTTAAAATTATTCGAGTTGAGGAATATAAATTTTATTAACTTTTATATTTAATTTTAATTCATGATTTTGTTGTTTACAAAATGAATTTGATGTATAAAATTAAGAGTTATCAATATATTTTTATAACGGCTCAAATGGAGAAATATTAAATGAATTTACAATTTGATAAATTTAAAATAAAAAATCCATTTATTCTTTTTATTTTTTTAATATTTTATGCCACTAATTTTATTTTATTTATAGAAATTATTTCATAACATTTATCTTAAAAAAGGTTGTGTGGATCAACATAAAAATTCTATTCAGCTAGTTCTATAAGATATTTTATTGAAGAAGAAAGGGAAAAGGAATCTAAATACTACAAAAAAAAAAAAATAGATAATAGAACTCCTAAAATATTTGAGTAATTGAAATTTTATTCTTAAAAAAAATAAAAAAAATAAGATACTAAACATAAATTTAGAATAAGAATGGTATTCCTATTCCAAAATTTAACATACCATCATTGTGTAATTAATATATTTTACTAGTAAGTATTTACATTTTACAATTTTATTAGCGACAAATAGTGACATGTTACACCTTCCATTGAATTTAAAACTAATTTATGTGGTTCGTACTTATCTCAGTCCGTTTGTGGACCACAACCTTGAACCCACCGGCCATGTGAGCTGTCAAGTGTGGCACAAAGACCGGCTTATCTGAACTGATGGTTCTAATCCCAAAGTTCCTGAGAATGGAAGCAACCACGTATTTCATCTGGATGAAGGCCATCTGCTTCCCAAGGCAGACCCTGGGGCCAGCCTGAAAGATTGGAAATTTGTAAGGGCATACCTTCTTCAACGAGTTTTTGTTATTAGGATTGAGAAACCATCGGTCCGGTTTGAACTCTAGCGAGTCCTTGCCCCAAACTGCCTCCATTCTCCCCATCCCATATGGGAAATAAGTTACTCTATCTCCTGCTTGGACTGGAGTATTATCTGGCAACATGTCGTTGGCAAGGGCATGCTTGGAGTCCCAGGCTACAGGTGGGTAAAGCCTCATTGACTCGCAGATGCATGCCTTCAACAATCTCAACATCTTCAACGAGTCGTAATCTAGCTTTTTTTCTGTCCTAAGTTTTATCTCTTCCACAGCTTCTCTCTCTATATCTGGATGACGGGACAGCAACCAAAAGAGCCATGTCATTGCAGCTGAAGTTGTGTCTCTTCCTGCCATGATGAAACTTATTACCATGTCCCTAATCACCATCTCTTCATGGCCAGCCAATATAAGACGGGAAAGGAGATCTTGGCCCTCCTTTTCTCCTCTTTCTTCTAACATCTTCCTCCTGCTATCAATAATCTCAGCAACATATTGATGAACTTGTTCGACAGCACCTTTAAGTTGTCTCTCAGATCCAATCCCAAGCCATCTTTTGATCTTCCAGAATATAAATAATGGGGCAGCTCCACGCCTAGCACATATCTCCGACGCTGTATCAAGCGCTGTTGAGAGAGGTGGAAGCTGTAAAAAAGGATCTATACAACACATATCAATACCCAATGAAACTTTAGAGATAATGTTAAATGATAGGCGTCTCAGTAGCTCTTGCAGGTCAACCACCTCTCGTGCTGCTGCCAACGACTCCAAAACCGGCAACAATCGTCTCTCTACTTCTTCCTCTAATGTGTCAATGAAGAACTCTCTCAGGGATTTGGCTTGGAATTCATGGCTGGCTAACTTTCTCTGGGTATGCCAAAGCTCCCCATCCACGTTGAATATGCCATGGCCAAGAAAATCCCCAAGAATCTCAGTAAAAGGTTTGCCTTTGGGGAAGTTGCTAAAATTGGTCTTAAGCACATATTCCACATTCTCTGGGTTAGCTGTGACGATGGTCCTTGGGGCACCCAGTCTTTCTATAACAATAGTACTGGTTGCAGATTCAGCTAGCAGTTGAGTGTACCAATCTAAAAGGCGGGCTTGGTTTCTACAGAAAGAAATCAAGCATCCAATTATTGGATAGGTTGGCGGTCCATTGGCGGGGACTTGCCGGAATTTACAAATGATTATATTGAGAAAACAGAGGAGCAGCATATATAACAAAATGAAAGATAACAAGTGCCATGGAAAGAGAGACACGAAAGTTATCATCATTACATGCAGATTAGAGAGAGGGTGGAAAGATGACTCAATAAGTATAACCGTGCTTTGCATTACCAAACGTTCTCCTTTTATTTTTTTTTAATTTTTAATTTCTTTTTAGGAAAAAAAAAAAAAGGAGCAGAAAGCCACAAGTGCCTATAAAATAATGTGTTCACATTACTATAATTAGTCAAAAGGAAATATTAAAATACTATTCATTTGTTCTCTTTTACTAATGAGTCTTGAACATTTATTTTATTGTATTAAATTATTTGTATTTTTATTTTATCCTAATAAATTTTTGTATTTTGAATTTTTTTAAATCATTTAGTAATTTGATTTATGTTGGGTTTAAAGGTATAATATTTCCTCTAAAGTATTCATTCTTACAGTTCGACGTCGAAATTTCTGAAGAAAAAAGACTTGAAAGTTTTTTGCACTTGATTTTAATATTTCTTTTGCCATTTTTTAATTAAGTTAATCTACTATAATTTTACTATTTGCCACCAAGTACCTTCGTTGAACATTTTCAACAAACGTCTGTGACGATGTGGTTGGCACAAGCATGTTGATCAACATGCCCACACCAATGGTGAAGCAATAATCTTCTATCTTTAGTGTGCCAATTGTTACGCTAGCACTGTTAGCGAAGTTTTGTCACTATCATGAGTGTGATAATTGTCATGCCTATGACACCTGCATAGATACATGATTTCAGCTTTTAGCTGAGAGTCCTTTTCAGATTCTATCTAATTTGATATAATCCTATTAAAAATGACATATTTAAGCTAAAAAGGATAGAAATAATGTTTGTCTTTTTAGGATTCTTCAATACATTTGTGTCCATATAAAACAGATCAGGATTGAACGTTTGTGTATGACCTAAAATCTATTCGGTACTTACAATATATACCGGCTACTTAGAACAAAGATCACCATAATCAATGTAGTTTTTGTTGCTTCATTGTATCATAAAAGGAGAACAAATATTCACATTTAGGAAAGTGACATATTGATACACGCCTCGAAGCCATTGTTATACAATCTCTCTAAATTCTCTAAAGGTGGATATTGCTTGTGTCAATGGCTTCTCTAATGGATTTGACAACTGTAACACCTTATACCTGTAGCTATCACTTATACTTATATCATATTATCATGTATTGCATAGAATAAGATATAGTTCTGTTTATAATGAGGGATAATTTTTTTTTTGAATCATATATCAATATCACTTTGCAATATTTGACAGTTTAACTAAGCATTACATCCTGATCGTAATATAATATATATCACATATGTTAACAATTCATATCCTATGTTCATTTATTTCCGTTAGAAAGGTCAATGCCAAATACACATTTACACGTCATTACATATTTACTAATTTATACATATGTAGATACACAACCCAAAATACAAATGTCATGTCCCTATACATTTGTGCAATGCAAGGAGAGAGATTGGTAAGGCTCGGCCGGTGACTTGTGATCTATGTCTTCTATATGGTATGCACTTCCAAAATGAGCTCATTACTCTTCTTTGCCTGAAAGATGATGCAATTTGGTTTGTTGCAACTCAATGAGAATAATTATCAAAAGCTCTCTAAAGTATCAAGTCAATCGCAATTACAAGTAATAATCGTTATTCATACACATTTTACATGTCATTCTATTTATTAATATCATATGAATATAAATCATATTAATTCATATAAATATTTCATTTGCTTATGCTTATGTCATTTTCTTATTGTTATGACCAGGCTAAATAGACATTCTCCCGGGTTTCCATGTGAACATTTGCATTTGGTAGCTAGCTTGATCATTTGTAACATTTGCACTTATTAGGCTATAGGCCTTTTCTTTTGCTTTTGAACATTTGTTTGGGCCATAGGCCTCTTCTTTTGCTCTTCAATGCTATTTAGCTAGTCACAACGCCTTTTAAGTCTATATGCATTTGCATTTGCAACAATCATTATACATTTCAGTCAAGTTTTGCTTTATATAAAGAAAACCTATACCTGTAATCCAAACATATACTTTACATTAATCCAGTCTCATTGGCCATATCATAGTAATCATGTAATTCAAATAAAGCAAATCAAGTCACATTACACGTAGCACGTACCAAAAGAAATCGTTTGATAATTAAACTCACCTTTTCTTTTGCTACTAAGCCTCTAACTTACTATTTTTCACTTCCTTGAGGCTCTCTAATATACTGTGGACCTAATTGAATGTATACTTGGTCAATTGGTAGCTAAATAAACTTAGTGAAACTTAAACAAATTGAAATATGCATTTTAAGGACTACTAATTAGGGTTTGGTATTATGGCAGTGTGACCTTCATATGTTTAGTAGCTTATAACTTTTCCTATACTTGTCCAATTCTTATGATTCTTATTTCTAATTAAATTTAACATATAGGGTTATAACATATCTAAATTTGAGACAAATTGGATCATTTTGGAATATTTTATGCAATTTATAAACATGTTCTGTTTTCTGCCCTGTTTTTGGCCTTAGGCAGTTTTGGGACACCAAATTTACTTCTTCATATCCTACAACATATAAGTTATATTTAATGAAACTTCATATACATATAGATATGTCAAAATGCAATAATTTTCATGTTGACAACTTTCATCCATTCTACCTTTAAGGTCCTCATATTTTAGGGTAATTGTGACTGGTCAGAAGCAGGGCTGGCATCCGGATCAGTCTGACTTGTGAAGGCTATAACTCACAACATACATAACATATTGAGGTGAAATTTATGCCACAATTTATCTAAGACATATATGTTTTGACATTTACATACTATGCCTATAAGGAGCTCAAAATTGGCAAACAACTGACTGGACCTACACAGGACACTAAGCAGGTAGCCTAAATATGGAACAAACATAAGTCTCTTGCCTATAACTCAATATCCGCCCACAATCTGGTGCAAAAATTATGTGTAAAACTAGATAACACATATGTCTACAACTTTCATGTTTTGAGTTTCCTCAAATATCGATTCTACCATATAGAAACATAATCAAAACAGTAGATGATTCAGCTAGGTTCCCTAATAGAACCAGTTCCAGTACGATGCCAATATCTTTCCATAGATATCAAATCATGCAAAACCATTTATATAGCCTTAAACCTAAAAAATAAAGCTACAAGTTTGGTGTGTATTTATCCAAAATCAGTCTCTATCATGAAATAAACGAAGCATCAATATACTACCCCCAAAACAGATTCCAACTACATCACTTGCATGAAAAAGATCTCCATTATCTATCCTTAATAAAATAATTAGCAAGACAAGAACAATACATGAATTACCTGTGATCTGAAGGTCTGAATATGACTGGAATTTGATAGAAAATTTGAAGAAAAACGAAGGAGAGAAGAAGGAGAAACTATGGCTAGAATAGGGATAAGGCAGCAGCACAGCCAGCCAAGCTAAGTTGTCCCATTCAATTTTTCTTTTCTTTTTTTTACTTTTCTGTTTTATTTAATAATTTAAATAATAAATAAATAAATAAATAATTATAATTATTATTTTCTCTACATATTTACGTGTACTTAGTGCCAAAATACTATCTAGTCAAATTGTCTACTTTAATTTAACTATGTCAAATTTCATTTATTTCAAATTTAATCATTTATTTAATTTTATTTTCAATATCTTATGTCCTTATTTAAATTATAACTAGACATGTATGAGTTGCTCCTATTGCGATAAACTGACTCGTGTCAAGTTTATCTCGTGAACACGTTCACGCCAAAATCCATATGTATGCATGTGTTTCATGTGATAATGTATGTGATAATGCATGTATAGACGGTCAAGGATGTTACACCAAGCAAAGCAAGTGTCCAGATCAGGAAACTCTGTAGAATGATGACCCAAAAGTTCCACTAGCAAAAGCAGACCGGGATGTGGTATGTCCCAATCTGGACACTCAGTTTCCTGACCGGGAATGGTAGTCCCAAGCGGGACTCATTTAGACCCAAGTTCCTTGTAGTGGCATCATCGGGCAAGTCTCAACTGGGACACATGGAGTCTTGATAGGGAAAATTGAATAAAAACTAGCCGTTGGGATCTTCAGTCAATCAGAAACTGCCACGTATCAAAAGTGGACATTTCCTGACTGGGAAAGCATGGTTCCCGACGGGGATACTTCTCTCTGGAGACAGCATTAAATGTACTTGTAAGAGAACGTTAGAAAGTGTTATGACACCATTTTATAACGGCTAATTGGTAGGTAATCAGTATAAATACCTTACCAAAAGGCCATTTAAAGATATCCAACAACTTAACAAGTGCAAAAGCTATTGCAATTTATTTTCTCAATCCTTTCATTAATTGTTTTGGTATAAGGGTTCAGTGTCAGTCTTAAAACACTTGGGTTGTTTTGTAATTGGGTAGTGTGAGCCAAATTACAAGGAATTGGTTGTTGTGTGAGCTACAAAACACAAGAAAAATTTGGGTTGAGTGTTAGCCTTGATAAAATACCGAGTGAGCTTGTTAAAACTACAAAGATTGTAATCTAAGTGATTAGATTAATGAATACCGAATCTAAGTTGGGGAGAGGAGTAGGGTTAGTTAACACCTGAACCTCTATAAAATTTGTGTCTCAATCTACTCCTTTTCTTCTATTATCTTGTGAGTGCAAATTTTTAACTTCCCACCAATTCATCCCCCCTTTCTTAGTAATTGTTTGGGCAATAATTAGTATCAAAGTAAGGTCTAGAAGTCAAGTTTAATCAGCTCTAGCAAAGATTAATAATGGCACAATAAGGATTCCAAAGCCTCAAACCTTATTTTGATGGGTCAAACTATGCCCATTAGAAGTTTAGAATGGTGGCATATTTGGATAGTGAAGGCATTGATGTGTGGGATAGTGTTCGCAAAGAATGGACACCACCAACAAGGAAGAATGCTGAAGGAGAGGGTGAACCTCTCTCAAGAGATGAGTGGATTGAACTACATAGAAGAGCAAATGGCAAAAACAAGAAGGCCATTGCTATCCTAGCAAGCTCTCTCTCTCTCTTGAAGAGTGTGGAAGAGTCCAACATTATCCAACTGCCTACAATATATGGAAGACTTTGGAGAACTATCATGAAGGAACAAAGCAAGTTCATTCTAGGAAGATTCAATTCCTAATGAACGAATATGAACTCTTCAAGATGAAGCCAAATGAGACCATCACGGATATGACAAACCACCTATTCTTCATTATCAATAATATGAAGAAATATGGAAGACATATAAGCCTTGAAGACATAAATAACAAAATATTGAGAAGTCTTCCAATGAAAGACTATGGATCAAGAGTGGCGGGTATAGAAGAAGCCAATAAGGATTTGAGCACCATTCCTACCGATGTGCTCATTGGCAAGCTTCTAACACATAAGATGGCTCTCATGAGAGAGAAAGAGCTTGAAGGAGAAAGAGAGAAGAATAAGCCTCTTGCTCTTAAGGCAAGTAACACCTCCTCAAAGGATCAAGACTTAGACCTCATTAGTGATGATGGGGTGAGTGAAAAAGAGGATGAGGAGATAGCCATGCTATCTAGAAGGGTCAAAAGAATGATAGTCAACAAATATAGGACTATCAAAAATTACAAGCAAAAGGCTTCAAAATTCAAAGGCTCCTCATCCAACTTCAACAAAAATAAAAAGGAGATGAAATGCTATGAATGTGGGAAGAAAGGCCATATTAAATCCGAATGTCCTAGGCTCAAGAAGTACAAGGGTAAGTCTCACAAGGATGGAGGGAGACAAGGGCCACAAAGCTACATTGGATGATCCTACATCAAGTGATGATGAGGAGAGCTAAGAAGATGTAGCCAACTTGTGCCTTATGGCCTTGGAGGACAACTCCAATGAGGTAGCATCCACTTCTTCTTCTACTTTAAATGATATTGAGGATGATAATGATCTTATTGAGGTTATGAGCCTAGAATTAGAAAGATATAAAAGAAAAACTGATTTTCATAGGAAAAATAGCTTCAAGCTTAAGGATGACTTATCCAACCTTCAAAAGGTTGTGGAAGAGCTAAAAATCTCTAATGCTTCTCCTAAGAAGTCATTAGATGAACCTTCTTCAAGATCCTCAACTACCTCTTTAATCAAAGAAAATAACATTTTGAAAAATGAAGTTGAGGAACTAAGACTTTTTATTTCTAAATTTCACAAAGGGAAGGAAAGTTTGGATACTCTCATTGTATCATAAAGACCTCCCCTAGTGAGACATGGCTTAGGCTTTAATGGAGCAACATCTTCATCTAGAACTATCTTTGTAAAAGCTTTAACACCACAAACCTCCTCAAATGAGGTAGGGACCTCTAAGGCCAAAAGTAAATCACATACTAAAGCCACTAATCAAAAAGGGAGTAGTAAAGGCTCATATGGATCAAGAGGAAGGCCAACCATGCATTCTTGTATGAGAGGCATGCACTTAAAAAAACACCCACTAGTCATTATTGTGTTTGTTATTGTACCTCTTCATATATTCCTAATAAGAAAGTTATGGGGCCAAAACCTCATGTCAAGTGGCAAGATATCTTTAAAAAGAAGCAATGCCACTATTGCATGGAGTTTGGGCACATAAACATTCATTGTTACACAAGAAAATCCCATTGGGATTCCTCAAAGGCTAACCTCTAAGGACCCAAGGTTGTTTGGGTACCTAAAAGACA
>CATIWF010028097.1:0-21910 GCA_949630135.1 Balakata baccata
ATCGATTTTACTCAACATTTTACTTGCATGTTATTGTATTTGATGAAGGTTTTGCAGCAAACAGGGCAAGAAAACTGAGTAGGGCTGATCAAAATTTGAGAACGGGTAGGTATCCGATACTGATTTTTATTAAACCTGTGACTAGGGTAAACACAAGAATCATTATTACTATCTTTTAAAGGGATGGCAGTTTAATTTGGATCCGTGGACCTACGTCCCGTATTGCATCCGAATGAAATGAATTTTTAGTTTTTGACTGGGGTTAAAACAAATTACGGAAAATTTGAGATAATATTTTGCAAAAATAGAGCGGAAATGGTATTTATATACTCTGATCCTCTCTCTCTATATATATATATATAAAGTATGTATAAATTATTACTTATGTATTTATAGATAGTGTTTACCTAATATAAATAATTGAATTAATATATATAATGATCATAAGGATCATCTTAAATTAATAGTAAATATCTTAATAACTATAATTTCAATAATATATATATACATATTTGCAACAATATGAAAATACTGTTATATTTTATCTTTTTGAATTATTTTAGCTTTAATAATGAAACAAACAATTAGTTTAAACTTTTTTATATAATGATTATAATATAATTTGGTATTTTTTTATAATGAATATTCATTTTACTAATTATTTAGAGATAGATTAATATTATTATTTTTATTTATTAAATATTTAAAATTAAAACATTAAATTTATTATTATTTTTTATTTTAAATTTGTTTTAATATAAATTAAATTAATAAATAAATAGATATATTAAATATAATTAAATTAAAAAATATACCAAAGATATTTAATAATGCTTATAGAAATCCCCACCACATTAAGAACAGAAATAAAAATTAATATTATTTTTTTCGAGCGGAACAAAAAATTAAATTTATAAATGGGGACTTGAAAGAGTAAAATCCGACATGGATCTGTCCCGTTGCTCCTCTAAATCTTCTCCTCCCAATCATTGATGGACGATAACAAGAAACATGTCACCATCGAAAAGGAAAATTTTGATAGATGAGAAGTGTTTCTATGGCTCTTCGTGGTTTTGACATGTCGTTTTAGTTGTTTGGTTGATGAGTTTTGGTTGTTTGGTGGATGAGAAAAAGAAGGAAAGTGTGAAAAAGAAAAATTTTGGGAAATATTGGCTAAAATCTTATTTTATTGGGAGGGTCATTATTATCCTTTTATTTTTATTTATAAATTCTGTATCATTTATTTTATTTACTGACCTGTCATTTTTTATTGTTTTTTAAGAACACCAACGCCTACATAAGTAAGAGTTATCGATTTTTTCAAAAGTTAAATTTGTTCAAACAATAAATTGTCCATGTATTTATTCGTAATTACCTTTAAGTGATACTAGTTCTATTAAAAGGGTGAAATTTTCGTGTGTTTTTTTAATTAAGCCTCTAATCAATGCATAAACATATTCAAAGGATTCAAAGGGATACAAAATTAAATGGAAAATCCCCCTGGTCCGACGTTGATATAGATACTGAGACTAGAAATTCACAAGTTCATTGCACAGAATCCAGCTAGCACAGCCGCAAGCCAGCAACAATTCCCTCACACATTAATCAGATTATCTCATCGAAAGCATGAGCCATATCTAAACAATATAAAGTACTGATAATGAGCAATAAAATAAATGAAACGGCGCTGCTGGCACAAGAAACTAAAGCTAGTGAATACCATCACAACACTGCTGCTGCTGCTGCTTGCACACGCCGTTTACCTTCTTCACGGAACATAAAACCATATCGGTAACTCTTTCCTCAACTTCAGTGAATAGCAATAAATAAGTTGTTGTGTCAGTGAAAAAAGATCGAACAAATGTCTTAGATATAGCGCAAATGAAAGTGTGAAAAGGAGGAAAAGAAAAAGACCCATCACCATGTAGTCAGATGTAATTCTTGCTTCTCAGCATTCATTTCAAATAAGCTTCCGCGAAAAACTCTTCTTCAACCAACAAAACTATGTGCCCCGAATCTTCAAGGGGGATTACTGTCTATTGTATAACTAAAATAAATGTATTCCCTACTCATCTAGTAATCCTATTCTTATTTTCGTCGTCAACAGCATCACTATGTTTCATAACTGAAATCAGTTTAGTTGCCCAGTGCCACTGGGAATGACTACACCCTCCCAATCAAAGATCTAGACTCTTTTTCATGGCTTCATATATCAAATATGTAATGCTAGCGGCTGGCACAACCTTGAGAAGATTTGGGAAGAGTCCTTTGTAAAAACCTCCATATCCTTCATTCTGGAATGTTCTCCAGAATACATCAGACATGCCCTTATAAGCAGTGGCAGCATTAGAATGCTGAGCTTGCATTCTGAAAAGAACGAGCGAAGAAAGAAATGGAACATTGAGCTTACTTTTGAAAAAGAATGACAATTGAAGAATTAAACTAACTTTACTAGGAAGGAGAAAGACAATGAACCATAGAATGGATTGATGATCTCAAACTCCCCCAATAACCTGAATATATATATATATATATTCAGTGCCTAGAGACATAAATGATACCTGGTTCTAATAACCTGCAAAGGGTAAACACATGTTGCTCCAAGAGCTCCTGAGACCATCCCACAGCCCAATTGCACAAGAGGACCAGGTTCTACAGAAAATGTAAAACTTTTAAAACAATGACTACCATAATCATATGAGATTAAGAAGAAGTGAATAAACAACAGCAAGAGAAAATATACCAGTATCGTACAGAATATATGTCTTTGACATGTCTTTCAACGTCTCATAAGCAGCAAGATCAATACCTGCATAAGGGATAATCCCAAGAAGAGATGGCACAAGACCTTTATAAAAGGCTCGTGGTCCTTCCTGAATCCAAATATCCCTTGTTAGAGCCCCCACCTTCGGAGCATTTCCACCTTCACAAGGGTAAGTTTGTAATCGAGTTTTCACAAGATCTAATGGATAGATAGCAGTTTGTGCCACTGCACCAGCCATACCCCCAGCAAAAAGTCTCTCAGCAGGACCTACATCATCTTTGTCTCCCCCCTTAATATCTCCAATAACATTCTTAAACAGTTCATATGCATAAAACTTTATAGCACTTTCAGGTGCTACCTTCACAACATTTAATCCATTACCTCGGAAGAAACCCACAAAGCCCTCTTGTTTCAATATCTTCTTTACAGCAGGAACAAGACGTGCATTTGTTGTCTGAACTTGCAAAACCACCTTCAGTCGATCAAGAGGAGCAGTTGCAGTACGAGAAGCAGCTCCAGCTATTCCCCCTGCAATGAAATATTTACTCCTATGAACATGCTTATTGATGCCTTCAGGAATAACAGCATGTTCTCCAATATCCACAAGGCATACTCTTTCCCAATGATGATATATGTTCTCAATTGTTGCTTCATGTGGATATAGCAAAAGAAAATCTCTCCATTCCTCAAAAGTTATAATTCCATTATTATCCTTGTCAACATGCTCTACAAAACGGGCCAGCTCCTCATCATCAATTTCAATCCCTGTGAAGCAGAAACTGCCAGGACTTATCAGACGAAAACAAAAATATTTGAAGCAAATGCTAGCAAAAAAAATACATGTAAAACTGATCATACTATACTGATAAGTAATATTATCAGAATGATCCAAATTCCAAAATAAATAAACAAACTAAAAACAGCACAGTTAAATGGTGAGCTAACATAGTGAAAAGGGTGTGGAAAACAAAAGAGATAGTTATAGAATGACATAACTCAGACTAATCATAAGCATAAAAAAGAAATGGAAGAAAACACTAATTCCCAGATGACCTGAGAATGGATCACCACTCTAAAACACTATGAGCACCACCATTTTCCGCTTTTTACAGGTCATAATCAGGGACTGTGCATGCCTTTAAGGCAAAAGGAAATGGAAAGGGAGAGAACCAATTATGTTCCCCAATGTAAAAGCAGGAACTAATTAACTTACCTTAATGACCTGGAATCGGATTTAAACTGCATGGTTGCTGAATTGTAACATGTCATTAAGCATGTTCAGAAGTGGTAAAAAACTATTAGTCATGATAATATCAATTAAAATAAGGCAAAAGTAATTTCAACATTTAACCAAGACCGCCACGTTTATATCACGTGAGGTAATAAAGTTATGAGAATCACAATTATCCTACAATGAAAACTTCCACCACAGGAAACAAGCCTACAAACTTGACAACAACGAGCAACTCCAGAAAACCAACCATAATACAGGATGGACTCTCTCTCATGCAGACACAAGGACCATTACCAATCCCGCAAACTGAACTGACACCTAGGAAATCAGCTCAGACACGAGAAATTAGTTCATGGAAATCAAGTTGTTAGTAACAACAACCTCCTCAATGCCATCAACTAACCATAAAGCACTGGAATCAGATATAAGACGAAATTCAACAGGCCCTCTGAAGCAAATCTTTTAAGACAAATGAAGCTTCAGTGTTAATTACACAGCTATGAATTTGGAAATTTTCGACAAAGAAAATACATAGATACACTTTGCTAACTGCATAAAGAAGATTGCCCTTCTCAGCTTTTCCATATAATATTAATTTAAAGTTCCACAATCATAGCTTGATATAGCAATACTTAGTTAACTGCAGCTCACAAATAAATTTCAAAGTAGAATAACTAATTGTCTTAAAAATCAAAACTGTCATTATCGCCTCCAATTAACAATTTTAGAATCAAACACTTCATATTCAAAAAGCAAAATTTCACTATCAATGTGATTGATCAATGCAGACCCAATAAGAGGGGAAAAAAAAAGTTAAAATTAAAGTAGTGAAATTTATATTATACCAGCCTTAACAAGCGCATCCCACAGCTCCTCCGGCAAAATGCAACCATTGTGTTCCACATCAATTGCCTGAAATATCCGGTACAGCTCCAGCTCTTTATCATCCATATACTTCCTAAACTCCTGATAATCCACCCGTCCATCCCTATTCGCATCACAAACCTTCAACAAATCTTTAGCGTACTTGTACTCCGCCGGAATCTGCAGAGCCGATAAGCCCGCCTCGATCTGCGCGTAATCCAAATATCCGATACTCGCGGCGTCAAAAAAATTAAACAGGCTCCGTATCCTCACATCTCTCTCTTCTTTCGTCTCCCGCAATGCCAGCAGCACATGATCCATGGATATCGGACCCGATTTCTTAACCGGGTTGCTGCAACCGGAGCGGTTTGGGTTCGTCTCCATCTCCGGCAACCCTACGCGGTGGTCCACGGCGTGACCAGCTCCGGACATGATATATTTTCCAAATTGCACAAAACGCTAACTTTGGGATTCGAGCATGAGTTGCGTCAAAAGGGTTCTTTTTCTCGTATTTGTAGGTATAGATCTCAGTGTTTGACCCAGCAATTAGCAAGGAAACAATTAAATAGAAAACGGCTTTCCCGTTAAGAAAAGGACCCGGTAAATCAAATTTTGACTCGAATCAGCGAGAGGAGAAAATATAGGAGCACGAATCCAAATTGAATTCAGAAACAAACGAGAAAGAAAGAAACGAGCTTGGCAATGCAATGAATGAGAAGGGGCGATTTGCAGGCAAACAATGGCGGGTGAAAGAGGGGAAGAACTACCCAGATATTATTGAGTTAATGGTAGTTTGAATTGGCACGTGTAATAGATGGTATTTGGAAATTGGTGAGATAAGAAGATGGGCCGATGGGTAAGCTAAGGATAGAGAATTACAGATTGTAACCCAAATCATGGCGATTATATCGTGCCGATTTCCGCCTTAAGCTATTCTCTTCATGTGTTTGTGAATTTGTGTGAGAAGAAATTTGCGTTGTTGGCAACTTCAGCAATCTGAACAAAAATAAAAATTTAAAATTAAAATTACAAAAAAAAATGGCCCTTTCTTTGTATTGGCCTATGAAAGAGAAGAAAAGGCGGTACCTTGAAAGGGATATTCTTGTGTGGCTGGGGCCGCCATGCAATTTTCAATTGATTTCTTGTGTTTTATAATTTACAATAAAGAAACAAATTACCATGTTCGGCATAAGTACAGACCGCTGGTATCATATTATCTATATATATATATATATATATATATATATATAAATGGGAGCAGAGTATATACAAAATTACCGAAAAAACTAATTTTATTATATTAATTTTATTATTTAATAATTTAATTTATTAATAAATAATATTAATAATTTATTAATTAGAAATCCAATTTTATTAGAATTAGATAGTTAAAAAATTGAAATTAAATTTTGTATGTATAATTCTTAACTATCTCCGGAAATTTCAACAAAAAAACCAATTGTTTTATGCCTTTTTAATGTTATATGTCTTAATACTTTTTATTCTAATTTGTCAAACTAATATAAAAAATTATATTTTAATGTAAATTGAATAAAACAAGTGGATAAATTGATAGAATACATATATTTTAAAATAATTGGGACAAATTATAACAAAAAAAAAATCGGAACAAGTAGTATTTTTCATTTACATTTAAGAGTTTCTTACATTTAAGTTTTTTTATTATATTCAACATTACACGCTTTTACAAGTTTTATATTTCGTTTAGTTCAGTTCTTATTATTAAAATTATTAGTCAATACTTTTATATTATAATTTAATTATTCCGTTAATTTAATTCAACTCAAAACTGAATTGATTGAAAACTCACCTTAGTTCATTGAAATTCTAACTAAGGTGAAATAAATTAATAAAAAAATAAAAAATTATAAACAAACTAAATAATAATTAATAATTAGTCTAATATTTAATAATCATATAATAAACACGTTAATAAAAAAACTAGTTTAAATAAAAATTTGAAGTAAATTGATGTATTATTACATTCTATATAGGTGATATTTGAAATTGTTGTTGAGTGTTTCAAAAACAGGTTTTGAATTTTTTTATTTAATTGATTAATTTTTTTAATTTTTTATAAAATGCTTTTTCCAAATATATTTTTTTTTGAAAAAATATCTATTTATCTACTTCTACTAAAAACAATTTTCTAAATTAAAAAAATTAAAAATATCAATTTGTTTCAAAATATGCTTTTTCGAAATTCAATATCAAACATAACCTTACATTTTTTTATTAGGGTGAAAGGATACCACAAATACATTTAAATAGTCCAACGAATTGTGAATTATACAATATATTGCATTCATCATAAAAGTGAAATCACATATAATGCCGATGAGAAGACTTGATCACATTTGCATGTTTGATTGATTATTTTATTGTGAAATAAATAATATATTTACCTTTTTAACAAGTTCAGCCGATATATTGTTAATAGTTAATCATATTCGGTTACATGTAATTGAGTTCTTTTGTTATTTTATTTACTGATCGATTTTTTATTAAAATTAATCTTTATATTTTATTTTTAGTTCATTTAATCACATGAGAAAAATTATTAGTGTATAAAATACATGGTATAGACTTGAATATGTAAAAGAGCATATAAATGATTAATAATTTACTTTTTAAAATGATAGCTGCTCAAAATATTTATTTCTAAATTGACTTATTATACTAGTACTTTATTGAAATTTAAAAATTATATAATATATTTTTATTAAATTATATAATTATTTTGTTAAAGTTTAAAATATTTACAAAGAGAGTACTACTCTACTATATCAAATTTCTGGAGTAACTAGTATAAATATATATCAAATTTATATAAAATATTAATACAATTGGTTAAACTTTATAGGATAAATAATAATTTTTTATTTATTATTTTTTCCATAATTTAATATATTTTTAATAAAAAATCTATAAAAAATAAGTATTAATATAATAAAATAAGGAATGCAAATCCTTAAACGTTTGAACAGTTTTTTTTTTTTGTTGGTAAATAAGATAATAGTAATTTAGTAAACGCGTTACACGTTTTCATGCCTAAGAAGGTGGTGAAAAACACAAATTTAACCCCGAATTAAGGTCAAATAATTTGACGAGGCACGAGGAGGGGTAAAAGTGAAACCGTGAAACACCAGCCGTAACCAGTAGCCGGTCGACGGCACCACCGTAAGATATTCTTTTTGGCATAATAACATCAAGGATGCGTCGCGTCGGTCACAAAGTGAGAGAAATGGGAAGGAAAGAGCTTGCAAAGGAAAGAAGAGAAAAGAGACTTAAAGAGATTTCCCTTCTGCGCACCATTCCTTATTCTGATCACCAGAGGTTCTTCCTTCTTCCATTTTCTTTCTTTTATTGGTTTTTTCATTTTTGTTTATTAAAATTAGCCATAGAATCCGTTAGTTGCAATCTTTTCTTCATTTTTTGGCCTCATTGGGCTTCGACAGACATGTTTCTTTGAATAATTTCTTTTTTATTTACGCTTTGTATGGGATTTGTTCATATTTACGTAATTTCCTGAATTATAATTTTGTTTTTCTTGGATTCAAATTGTATAAACTTTCAATATTGCAATCCTTAATTTTTTTTTTTAAATTACTTCATGAAAACAATTTAAATGCGTTCGGTTTGGTCCTGATTCAATTGCTCCTATTGAGGTGTCAGCATTAGCATAATGACGACTGGGGAGAAATCACCGCCTGAAACGCTGAGAAGGCTATGGGGCTATGCTTTGTTGGGATTTAGGGCATTTGGATGCATAATATTGATCGTAACTCAGCTTTAAAATACGAAATCTGGGCAGTTCGAGTCTAATTTCTTTTTGGTGTTTGGTGTAATGTTTATAGATGGTGGTCCTCAGAAACTATTGCTGTTGTGACTGGTGCTAATAGGGGAATAGGATTTGAGATTGTGAGACAACTTGCAGGCCATGGATTGACCGTTGTACTGACATCAAGAGAAAGCGGCGCTGGCCTTGAAGCTGTTAATGTATTGCAAGAATCAGGTTTGAGAGTGGTTTCTCATCAACTCGATATCACAGATTCTTCGTCTATCAAGCAGTTTAATGAGTGGATACAACAAACCTATGGTGCTATAGACATTCTGGTATATACGGCACTTTAAACTCCAATTCTAGAGGAAGAAGTATTCTTCTTTAATTTGATTTTATTTTTTATTATGTTGTTGTTTCATTTTTCTTATCAGCTTGGAGATTATTATATCAATTTCTTTGATTTGATTTTCTTTTGAATTCTATTTTGCAGGTGAATAATGCAGGTGTTAATTACAATGTGGGATCAGATAATTCTGTTGAATTTGCCAGTACGGTTGTGAATACCAACTATTATGGTACTAAAAATATGATTAAAGCTTTCATTCCATTGATGAGACAATCTGCTGCTCGCATTGTTAGTGTTAGTTCACGGCTGGGTAGAATAAATGGCAGGCGTAATGTAAGTAATACTTTGATGTCATTTGTGATACTATCCCATCTTTGAGAAATGGAATTATGTTTCAATTATAGTTGCTTTATTATTTTCCTTGATTGCTTTTAGTGTACCTGCAGGCCTAAAGTGGTTCTGGAGCCATTCCCTGATCTGGCTCATTTGCAACTTTAAAGATAAAACCTGTTTGTCATCCAATGAAAATGAATCTTGTGTGCTTAATGCATGTGAAACTGAACTTTTAACAATTATTAGGTCATGAGAAGTTCATGGATATTCTGATCATCTGTTCTTTCAGTTCTTAAAAATATGTAATTGCTGTCGGAAATGGAAAGAAGAATCCATGGATTTTATTATGAATCACTTCCATCTTTATTCTAGCCACCCCTTTAGAAACGGGAGAAAACCATCTGCAAAGATAAAAGGAAGAAAATTAAAATATGTTAGAAATTTGATACTTGGTAGAAGTTCTTTGCTCCTAATAACGTAATTGCTGTTTGCATGCCTGTGACAGAGACTTGGAGATGTAACTTTGAGAGAACAATTTAGTAACCTGGAAACATTATCAGAGGAACTCATTGATAGGACTCTGTCTACCTTTCTACAACAAGTAGAAGAGAGCACTTGGATGTCAGGGGGATGGCCTCAGACGTTCACTGACTATTCAATGTCAAAACTTGCAGTTAATTCTTTCACCAGGGTAATGGCAAAGGAACTGTCAGATCGGCCTGAAGGTCAGAAGATCTATATCAACAGCTACTGTCCAGGTTGGGTAAAGACCGCCCTGACAGGTTGGGCCGGTAATATATCAACTGCAGATGCGGCTGACACTGGAGTATGGCTCGCCTTGCTTCCAGACATGTCGGTTTCAGGAAAATTTTTTGCAGAAAGACGAGAAATTAACTTTTGAGGCATTTATGCCTGTACCTATTTCACTGTTTGAGCCAATTGGCATTGTTCGCTGACATTCTAAGGGATATTTTTCCATCAGCAGAAATGTACATTCATGTATTTTGTCAAGTGTGGTGCTGTTGCTGTTGGATGTTGGGATGAAGACGTATATTTAGGTAGTCAGTATGCTTAATCATTAGAAGGGTGCAAAGAAATAATTTCTTCCCAAAATCATGATATGTCAATTTACATTTTGTGAGAACATCATTACCTTTAATGCTCAAGTAGACATGTTTCAAGTTGTGTTCAATGCAAGTGTTATTTTAACAGTTTATGAATCATCCATCAAGAAATAGAAACATACTCTAAGACTTATGATTTGATAAACATATTTTCTTTTGTTTTTCTTTTCTTAATATAGAGTAATTCGAAGATAGTTACTCCAAAAACCAAATTTATTTTTAATTTGTTTCTGCTTCTCATTAATCAATAAAATAGTAAATATTAGACAATTACTTAAATATTTCTTTAATATAATTGACATATTATTATCAGATCCTTAACAAATATTTTCATTGTTGTTTAAAATAAAAGGTGGATGGCAAATTTAGTTGTGAATAACAATTAAATTTGCCTTATTTCGCTTCAAAATTTTCCCCAAAATGAATAGAGGAACACCATAGTCTTTGCTGAATCTACCCGCAGCGTGTAGCATTGTATGGGCCTGATTCTGAATTGTGGATTAACTGGGGCCGCGGTACTCTCAAGTATGATCCGACAGAACGCCTGCTGGGCTTCTTTGAGCCCACTAGTACACCGTCACTCCTTCTCTTTTATTACCATACCCATAATGGTACTCAAAAATCGAATCAACAAAAATGGCGAGCTTCAGAAGATCTCTGCTTTACGCACATCGTGTATTCAATTCGTCATCCGCACCCAGTCGGAGCTTCATTGCTTCTCTTTCTTCCCTTCCTGCGCAATCCCCTTTCAGGTATCCACTTAATTTTCCTTCGAAATTCTATTTCTTGATTTCATCCTCATCCCCAAAAAAGGGGAAAAAAAAAGAAATTTGTTTAATCTAATGTATGTGTGTATATTTTTCTCTTAGGTCACATTATGGTTGGTTTTCACGTTATTCAACTGTTAATTATGATAATACACGATCATTTGATATTGACCTCTCCAATGAAGAAAGCAAAAGACGCTTATGTAACAGGTTTGTGATCTTTCAGGTTCTTGCAAATTTGGAGCTTTATTATGATTTTATTTTATTTGCATGGCATAAACTGAAAATCCCTTTTTGTATGGTTTCTTTTGTTAAAAGACTATTGTATAGGAGCAGACAGAGGGGGTTCCTGGAGCTGGATTTAGTACTGGGAAAATGGGTAGAAGTGCATATTGATTCTATGGATGAGAATGGAATTAAAGCACTTGTTCATGTCCTTGACTTGGTAAAGTTTCTTACCTGGTTATTTCTTAATCTAATAGGTTTGGGGCTAATTGCATAAAAGGTACCAATTCTTATCACTTTATTACAAATTGGTACCAAACCTTTTAATTGTTACAAATTAGTACCAAATCTTTTCACTTTGTTATAATTTGGTACCAAAACTTTCAACAATGTTACAATTTGGTATCAAAATCAAAATTCTAGTAAAAAAAAGCTGATGTTACGTGGTATGTCAACAGCTAACGTGGCATGCCTATATGCCGACACATCATCATGTTTGACTAAAATTTTGACTTGGTACTAAATTGTAACATTTTTGAAAGATTTGGTATTAATTTGTAACAACTAAAAGGTTTGGTACCAAATTGTAACAAAATGAAAAGGTTTGGTACCTTTTGTGCAATTAGCCCAATAAGTTTGCCTTTGGTGTAAGCTTTCTGTTTAAATGTATCTTTGCTTTCATTTTGTTGCACTTTTGACTGCTTTCTCGGTTATCTCTGTCTCCTTTAACTTTTTCTTAATCTTAAGGGTTTAAGCCAAATGCTTGCAGCTTCAATTATGTATATATTTTGATTGCGGTCTCATGTTGAACTTAATGGCTCAAAGTTGAGAAATTTAGATGGGTCATACAATTCTGCATTAGGTAATTTAGACTGATTTATTGCAACATTCTCTTTTTGTTTCATTATCTTGTGCAAGTTTTATGGTTGATCAGAGGGATTGAATAGAATATATATATTTTGTTGCTTCTTTTTTCCCCTTCTCTTTGTTTCATAATAGTTTTCATAAACCTTAAGAGTTGAAGCATTAGAACTAAGGACATGAAGGCAAGTTTTATATTTAAATTATGTAGGCTTGTGGTAGGTTTATATTCCTTGAAGATATTATAATTATATGCACAATTGGCTGATCAAGCCTTTTGAGCAACCTTTGTTATCTATTTATGGGAGAGAATTTTAATTTCAGCCCTTAAGCTGTGCTCTACTCATGCCAATTGGTGTTTATATTATCAAGTTGCACACAAAAGAATGGGTGGTTATAATAGCAACCACAGTATTCTATATATGGAAGAAAATCACATAAGATATCAATCTTTATGGGAGGCAAGGAATTCTTTTTAATTAATCAATGCACTTGAGACATAGGACATGTATTTATAAGAACTAGACCAATAAACTTTTTTTCCCTTGTCTAGCATAATTGATTCATTCAGCAAGTGAGGTTGAATTAAGTTGGTGTCTTGGTGACAAAAGAGTGATAAGACACCTCATTGACATTTTACTTTGTACACAAAATTGCTTAATGCTTTAGCATATGATATGGAGAATTTTCCCTTGTATTCATGTTTTTAACACATTACTTAATCTATGCAGGAAAATCCAGATCTTTGGAAGTGGTTAACTGGTCAGGAGCAACCCCCAGAGGCAGTGAACATTAATCCTGTGAGATGTCCTTAGAATTTGGTGTTCAACTTGAATCACTCTTTTCCCTCACTGTATTCTTATGCAAATTATTTGTTGCTTGTAGGTTTTTTCTGCTGTGCGTGGTAAGATCATGAACAACCTTAACAGCCATGCTGCGCCCGAGACACGTGCAATTCCTGGACAGCCATGGGTAAGGGGATGGGATGATATCAAGAAAAATCCTGGAACCCCTGTAGCTGGGAATCAGTAGTTGTCCAGCCCTCATGTTTAGCTGGCTCTTTAATGGGCTCATCATTTGTAACATAATATGAACAAGATAGATAGATATATATATATATTGCCATATAACAAGGCACTTCCATTAGCTACTCACTATAATAATATAATAAGATCTGCTGGCAACAGTAAAGCAAAGAAGATTTAGAAGATTTTCTGTGAAATGTATGATTAATTTCTGAAATTGCAAGTTCTTGGCTTTGCAAAATCTGCCTTTTTGTGAAGTTGCATTTCATTTCATATCTATATTGAGTAAAATGCTGATTTTTTTTTGGAAAAATTATCCTCCTATAGTTTGATATAATACATTAGTATCATCAAGTTTGAAAAATAAACAATATCTCCTGTGAAAAATAAACATTATTATCCTAGTGTCTTGAATTTGAAAATTTTATTATTTACCTCCTGAAAGTTTGATATATTGTATTAATATTTTTTACAAATTTGATTTATTGTGTTAATATTCCTAAAATTTGATATATTGTATTAGTATTTTTTTAAATAAAAGAGAATATTTTTTTTATTAACAGTAAATGTTTTAAAATTTAACAGAAAGATTATATAGTTTAATAAAAATAAATTATAATAAAATTATTTATTTTTAAAATTTTAATAAATATTAATGTATTATGTTAAAAGTATAAGAGATAAATTGGAATTTTTTCTTTAACGGAAAAAAAACAACTGCTGGTGGGCACAGATAGGAAAGATAATATATCACACGATCATAATGTAGGTATAAATTTTTGGGTAGGTAAAAATAGAATTTTGAATATTAGATGTCCTGAAATGCAAAGTGGAGAGATTCGTTAAAAGATAAAGCTACTGGCCAATTGAAGAAGATGATAACTAGTCCATAACAATGGCTTGTGCAATCAAATCCATGTCATTCTCTCTCCTAATTCTCCTCTTAATCTCCTACAACAATACTTCATCAACAGAGTCAAAATCTTCAGACCCAACACCAGCAGCATGGCCACACCAATTCCACTCAATACTGTTCATGAACAACAGCGCCGGCAACCTCCAGGTGGTAGACCTGTGGTACGACTGGCCCAAAGGCCGCAACTTCAACATAATTCAAAATCAGCTAGGAAAGCTCCTTTATGACCTAGAATGGGACAATGGCACTTCCTATATCTACACCTTAGACTCCAATCAGGAATGCAGGATTCTGAATTTTCCCGTTGGGATCCTCCGACCCAATTGGCTCTACGGCGCCACCTATCTGGGCCAGCAAAAAGTCGATGGCTTTCTCTGCAACGTGTGGGAGAAAGTGGATTTCATTTGGTACTACGAGGATGTCAAAACTAAGAGGCCAGTTTACTGGGCCTTCTACACGGGTACTGATTCTGAATATTAATCAAAGCTCAATTAGCTGAAATATCCATTAATCTTGCAAAATTGATTTGTGTGGGTAGGGATGGTTGCTCATGTGATGACCTTTGAGGTAGGAGCAGTGCTAGAGGATGAAAAGTGGCAAGCTCCTGTTTACTGTTTCAAAGAGACGAAGACTGTACTTGAATCTGCGGTTGATGTTGGATCATCATGGGCTTTGATGAAGGGTGTTTGATTAATCTGATCAGTGTTTCTTTTTCTTTTCAAGCTTAGTTTCCTGATTTTGTGGACTGCAATGTCAATCGTATAAATATTAATAATTGAATATTTTGGACTTGAATAATGTTTTTTTTTTTTAAATAAATTTCAAAAAATTATTATGCAAACAAACATCACATTATCATTATTATAAGAAAATGGGGGCATGGAAGTCAATTTGCAGCCTCAAAAATGAAAGGATGAGAGCGGCCCAGGAATTAGCCCATCAACGCTAAACGAAGAGGGAAACAAACTGTGAAGAAAAAGAAGAAAAGCTTTTTGAGGTGACTCGCAAGTGACAGTAGCCTCACGATTCATCAGTTTTGCAATTCCTATTCCGCTTTCCCCCTTTTCTGCTTTATATGTATTCGTTTTCAAGCAGAGGAGGTGACGGGGATGATGGACTGTCGTAAGTCGTTGAGAGTATAAATTAATTAAAAATGGGGTCCGGCTCCAGCTCGAGCTCCGACTCCGAGTCCAATAGATGGAGCCGAGCTCCTGGATTGGTAGTGAAGACGCTGGTTTTGATTGGAGGTGCGATTCTCGTGAAGCGCCTTACCAAGTCTACTACCCGTTGGGACCATGCTCGAATTGTAGCTCAATCCCTCAGCGGGGAGAAGGTATTACTAGTTTTTGCTACTTCAGTTTCAAAATTTTGGGACTTGCTTTGGTTTTTAATTGTTGCTCTTTTGAATTTGAATTTTTTGTTGCGTTAGTTCTCGAGAGAACAGGCATCACGAGATTCCGATAATTTCTTCAACATTAGGTACTCTTTTACTTCTTCCTCTTCTTTTTAGCCTCAAAAGAAAGAAAAGTAAATTGAGTGAGCGATGAACTTGAACAAGTTTTGCATATGGATTCAGAAATTGTAAAAGAAAGTTCAAATTTTGTTTTGTAGGTGGATTTTGATATGTACTTTCCAATTTTTTAGTTTTATGAATTTTCTGTGCGCAGAATGCTTACATGCCCGGCAGCGGAGATGGTGGATGGTTCAAAGCTTTTATATTTTGAACAAGTTAGTTTAGCTCACTGCCTTTTACTGCTGCTTCTGTATTTCTAAATTCAGTTGATATGTTCAACTTTTTTTTTTTTAATTTATTAGGCATTCTGGAGGACTCCTCAGAAGCCCTTTCGGCAGGTAATCTACCACCTTCTCATGCCTTGACCGTGAGGTTCAAAATCAATAAATTGACATTATATGAAATCTTTTGTTGTCATTTTTCATTTGGCTTACGCTTATATTTAAATTTTCAATTTATATGTCTTGAATATTCCAATTTTGAACGTGGAATGAACTTCCATGAATTGTTGGCCTATATGGAGTAGGATGTAGGAAGTTCCTTTCTTTTCTTTTAGTGCTTTTAACTCTTAGTTTTTGTATAATGACACTTTTTCAAAAAAGTAATCTTATGATTATAATCATTGCAGAGGTTTTACATGGTGAAGCCATGTCCAAAGGAGTTAAAATGCGATGTTGAGGTGAGTTTATATTACTACTTTGGTTCATAAGCGTGTATGCTTTGTCAATGGACTTCTTCCTTATGTGTAAGTACAGGAACATTAATTTATCTGTGAAATGTCAGAGGGCAAGCCTAAAGAACAGCCAAGTGGCCCAAATTCTTGAAATGCTTTCAGTGTTCAATATTTTTTGATTGTATATCCATGAAACTTCCATTTGCATTGATCATGCTATCCTCCTTGTATTATTTGCTTCTAACAGTATTTGAAATTAGGTAGAGCGAGGAAGTAACATCAATTCAATCTGGCAGAGATCATACCTGTTTCATTATTCTTTGATTGGTTTTTTTGAATATAATACTTGTTTATGCTTATTGCTACCAAATTATTAGAAAATTCATGGGTGGCTAAACTCTAGCACTTTCCTCTCCTTGTTTTATCACTGCGAAAATAATGCTTTTTTCCTGGCTAGCTATCAATTATAGCTTTCTAAACAAGCCCTCTTTTTACCCTCATTGTCTACCGGTGCTGTTAGATTATTCATTCATTTCCATTTCTGATTTCAGGTATAATGAAGAATTTTTTTAGCACATTAAACAATCTATTAATCATTTGATTTCTTCACGATTGGACAGGTGAATTCATATGCTATCAGAGATGCAGAGGAGTATAAAAACTTCTGTGATCGCCCAAAGGATCAGCGTCCACTAACAGAAGAAGCTATTGGTGTAAGACTTATAGACACACTTACTTTGACTTCAATTATGGTATTGCAATTTGTTGAATTTTACTTCAGCTTGTGAGAACATTGTCAATTATTAATTAGTGTGTCTTTATTACATGGAGTTTCAAGCCAACCTTTATGATGGTTGATCTTACTTTAAACTGAATTTCTCAACTTCAGAGATGAACATAATTACCTTAAAAATTAATCAGGTGAAAGGCATCTAAGCTGGAGATTGTAACTTTTTTTTATGTCTCCTGATGTGGACTACTAACACAGAAACATTTGCAATATCTTGGCTGTCTCTCTTAACTGTGGATATATAAAATTTAGGGAAGTAAAGACCCAAAGAAAGAAACCAAGAAAGCCATTGATAAAGGAGAGATTTGGCATGTCAAAATTTCAACTCGCTGGCAAAAGATTAGATATTTGGCTAAGATAGTATTAGGAAATAAACCCGCCAAAAAATTAAAGAGAAAAGTTGTTGCTGTTATTATTATTATTGTTATTGAAATGAAAATGAAAATTGAGCATAATTAGAGGATGAATTTTGTATCAGATAGTTTATGCTGCTGAAGAAGGTTCTTCTATTTAAGAATACCCATTGCGTGGTGGACCCAACAATTCATTCATGTTGGACAATTTACATAAACATACTAAAACACTACACTGGTCTATAATGTAGGTTAAGTCCACAAAAACTCCGAATTGTCTTTTGCTTTAGGTAAATGCTCATCACTGAAGTTTTTTAGCAGCAATCACATATGTGTCTGGCATCAAATGACTTCAAATGCTAACATATATTAAGTCTTGCTTTTCCTAAGTGGTTTAGCTTTGAATTCTGTGGATGAGTGACAAAATTATAGCTGTCAAAGTTAGTTTCTTTGCATTGTCATGTATGGACAGGATATTGCAGAACATCTGACAACAATATATCTTAACCGCTGCGACCGGGGAAAACGCTGCTTGTATGAAGGTTCTACTCCCCCTGGTGGATTCCCAAACTCTTGGGTATGTTGCTCTTCGCCCATTTTGACATTTTTTTAATTTTATTATGTTTCCAACCCTTTGTTCTTTGTGGTTATGTTTAGTTGTATGGAAAAGCTATTTAGCTTTACAGAGATGGCAATAGTGTAATTGCAGTTGTTACTAAATCTCTGCTTGTGGTTTATTACTAATTTATCATTTTCACAGAATGGAGCAACCTTCTGCACTTCTGAACTTGCAATTTTGAAAAATAATGAAATACATACTTGGGATAGGGGCTATGACGATGATGGAAATCAGGTTGGTTTTGAGGTCTTGCTATTGGTCTTGGCGTAATTCTATTTAATAATGAAGCGAAAGCCTTCTTCATTTAAAATTGTTATGTAATACATGTTAGAAGTTTGTTTTCTTTTGCTGGGTACAGGTATGGGGAGTGAAGGAAAGTCCTTATGAATTCAGGCCTGCACCGGCCTCTAGTGTAAATGACTTATTTTCTCCTTTGAATTTCCCTCCTCCAGTATCGATGGGGAAAACAATAGAGGGTTCTTTTGTATTGCAAGAATGATCACAGGCTATATATACTAGCAATTATGTGTAAAGTTTCAAACTTGAATTATTATTCCTACCCCCCAACTAATAAGATATTAATTTTCGCCAGTTTTGAATGTGTTGATGGTTAGCATTGTAACATTGCAATTGATGAACATCAACATGGTAGGTAGGAGAGGTTTAATCTACAATGCAGCAAAAAAATATATAAATAAAGATATAGTATTAGACTGAATCAAGGGAGGAAGATGCATTTAATGGAATGATACTGTTTAAGAATATTGGAGGTTTCAGCTTCTTGACACATTCTCTAGTTAGTAGGAGGGAGACACATCACAATTTTATATTATATAACTCAAAATTATGAGGGTTTGTGTTTTGAATCTTGGAATGAAAGCAAAAGAATAGTAATGAACAGGTGTATCCAAATAGAACAAAATTACAAGAATTGCTTGGTTCTATGAACTCGTGCAGTAACAAGGCAAGAATATGCTACCTTAAAATTACAAGAATTGCTACGGTTCAGCCCTGGAAGCTGCTATTAAGGTAGAAGTATAGACCAGCAAGTGCAGCAACTCCAACCACGAGAGCAATTGGCAATGCGCGCCTGCCAAGATTTTAGACACAGAATCGTAAGAGACTGCCAAGTTTGTAAGACAGGAAATAAACTAGAAACAAGAGAAAAATGCTGCTCACACAGAATCGTAGAGCTGACAATTTGTTACATGACGCGATTAAACGATAAAACACGACACGGATTTAGACAGATATGAGTTTGAATTTAACAGATATGGTCATAACCGTATCAACATGATTAAAATACGGAAAAAACTGTCATAAACGGATTTTATCTACTATTTCTGTATTTTAATCTACTTAACATGTTAAGACATAATTTAACACGATTAAAAATATATAAAATATTTAATTAATTTAAATTCAAACTATATAAAATATTTAAATATATATTATAATATTTTAGATATTTATATATAATAAATTTATAATACGTTATGTTAAAAGTAAGTGTATTATAATGTTTAGCTATTATCTTATAATTATATTAATATTCGTGTATAATCATGTCTCATGTCATGAATATATACATATATAGATATGTTTAGTCGACTGTATCTAATAGTTTTGTGTCGTATAACATGTACATAAAATATAATATGAGTAGACACGATACGAAATAAAACATAATACGATACGGCTGGAACTGTCAGCTCTATCCAATAGCTTCATCTCTCTGTATTTGTGTTTTTCGTGCTTTCCTAACATCTATTTCATTTGCATTCTTTGTCACAGCAGATGCATATGGCCTGAATCTCCTTTTAGGAGCTCCACAAACTGCAATAGTAACAGAATTATATTCATAGCATAATTCTGAAATTCTGCAATATCTAAAAATAACATCTCTCTTTTCTTTCTTTCTTTCTTTCTTTTATTTATTTATTTGGCTGCCTACATTATGATCATCATTTATCAGATAAATAGCTTAGTCATTCAATGAAAACCATCAACTTATGGATAAGGCTATCAGTGCCACCAACTCACCAATTCATGAAGGCAAATTGTAAAGAGAAGAACAAGTCAATAATTACACAAAGGCAGAACCTTTGGCCTTTGCCCAGCTGCATGGATTGCATCTTCAATGGAAACTGAAGATTCAGATAAGGGAAACACAGGGATTACCAGGGCAGAAGTACTTGTCAGGCAATTTCTCAAAAGGAGTCCTCTCATTGTAAATATACCTATATATATTCAACATCATTTTTTTTTACCAAATTAAAACCACACAGAGAATAAAATCAAATAGAAGAAACGAAAACCAACTACTTAAAAAGAAAATCAAAGCACCCGCAATCTCGACAAATATATGCTTGCTTGGAAGCAACGCGCATGGAGAATTTTGGAGCTAGAGATGGGAGAGAGTGGGGTTGATTAGAAGCAAGCAAGAGGTGAAGTGAAGGAGCTAAGAAAGAAGATTTGAGAGCAAAACGATCGGAGGGAGGTCTGAGGCCAGTATTACTGCTAACGGGAGCTAACAGTGGTGTGGGTACAACTGCTTGAATACTCGGGGGTGGATGCAGCGCCATTTTCCTCACCACCTAAATTTTTTTCTCGTTTCTTCTCAGTCTCTGTTGCTCCCCAATAGAAGAAAAGGAAAGGAAGATGTGAGGAGATAGAGAAGGGTGACATACTTGATACTACTGATTACTGAATATTGGAGGTAAAAGTAGCTGTTCAGGGTACATGTGGAAGCCTGGAAGGGTGGCTTTCATGTCTCCCACACAAGCCTCCACCACCCCTTTTTTTTATAAAAAATTTTGCAAAAATGTCATTTCCCACTGCATCGAATAGAATATTGTAATATATAAAAAAAATTATTCTTAATTTTAATTGATTATTAAACTATTTTTCATATTATAATAAATTATTGACTCAATTAATAATAATAATAATAAACACTACAATGCGACAACTAATTCAAGTGACGAGAGACAGACTTGTTCTGGTATAAAATTTCCTTCATTAAAATGGACAAGTACAACTTATAGCAATGCCCCTGGGCCTCCAAAAGCTAATCCACTAACCAGCATGATTATGGCAAAATAAAGATTTACACTTGTTCATAATTTTTGTTGGCAGGGCCTAAGTGAATGATTCTGAGAATTTCTCCAAGAAATCTGATGTCATATCTGCTACCAAGGTTTGAGGTCGCCGATGGGACCTGCAGTCCAGTTCAACACCTTCTCACCTGGCCTCAAGTAAATGCTTCTGTCATGTGGCAATTTACGCGCAAGTCCATTCAGAACTTGATGGAAAGCATCTCCTGGTTGAGCAGGTTGTGGGAAAAGCATTGCCTGCTTCATTGAAGGATTTGCAAGCAATCGCTGCTTCCTCAGTATTACTTCAGGAGGAATTGATGTGAGAATGGTATCCAGGTTGGGCACATCTTTCTCATCCACAAACACACCGATTTCTTCCCACGGGATTGCATCAGCAAAGGGTAAAACAATGTCATCTGCTATAATAACAGGAATGCAGCCAAATATCACTGCCTCAACTAATCTCGGACTCCATGGTGCCCAGCCAAGTGGACATAGACAAAATACAGCTCGCTGCATGTCTTCATAGTATGTTGTCGGATGCTCTGTGGATATGTCAAACAATGGATTGTCTTTAAAATTCTCCCACACTGCTGCTCT